>CAUDMG010004046.1:830000-902500 GCA_958450375.1 Homarus gammarus | reverse complement strand
TTTTTTTTTTTTTTTTTTTTTTTTTTTTTTTTTTTTTTTTTTAACTGAATTATTATTATTACAGGAGTATTAAATTTTTGCCCCTCAGGCCCCAATGTGGGTCAGTGACCTATGCCCGGGTGGGCTAATCCCCTTAAAAAAAAAAAAAAAGCCGCGGGAAATTAAGGTTTGTTTACATCCGGCAGTTCGGCTGCTCTCTCTCTCTCTCTCTCTCTCTCTCTCTCTCTCTCTCTCTCTCTCTCTCTCTCTCTCTCTCTCTCTCTCTCTCTCTCTCTCTCTCTCTCTCTGCTTGTCTATACAGAGTACAACATTTAACCCTTCAATATATATGAGCAGTAAATAAGTGTTGCTTTCATATTCTTATGTAGAGTAATGACGATATATTCTCACATGTGCGCACTTACATACGAGCAGTCTCACTTTTTCTTTTTACCATTAATGGTTAGCTACTTATATTGTTCCATTTATTAACATTAAATAACATTACAGGTACTTCAAGCAACCATATTCATTTTTTACATTAATTTTACTACAGCTAAACTCAGGGTCTTATTTTCTTCAGTTTTATATGTAGAACCAATCAGTCACCGGTTTCGTAAGCTTTAGCATAAACAATGCCGGCAGCTGTCTCGTCTCCTCTAATATTCCATGTATTATTAATAAATTGTATTGTTAATTTTGCACACACATACATTAATTCAATAAAAACAAATTCAGAAACATTAATTAAAATATATATGAACAGTAAATAAGTGTTGCTTTCATATTCTTATGTAAAGTAATGACGATATGTTTTCACGTGTGCGCATGCGCTCTTACATATGCGATCTCTCTTTTTCTTTACCATTATTGTTAGCTACTTCTATTGTTCCATTTATTAACATTAAATAACATTACTTAAAACAACCATATTAATTTTACTACAGCTACAACCAAGGTCTTATTTTCTTCAGTTTTATATGTAGAACCAGTCAGTCACTGGTTTTGTAATCAACGAAAACAATGCTGTCATTTCCTCATGTGTTTTAATTTTCTACGTATTATTAATGAATTGTATTGCTCATTTTGCACACATAAACATTAATTCAATAAAAAAGACATTCAGTAATAAACAATAATGAATCTTTTGCACATAAGAGAAATGACGCTGTTTACACGATTATGCACGTTGGCGGGCCGTTCAAACCCGTCGAAATTCAAGTTTCCGCCGTCAAAATTTTTATTTATTTATTTTTTTGTGTGTTCCAATAAAATACGTTAAGAATTAAAAACTCGCGAAATTTGAGAAGCTACTATACGACATTTAACCCTTCAATATGTCTTCAAAGAGACCATGACACAGAGAAAGTGGTGCTAGTGCTTCCAGGCATAAGCACAAGTCACTATCTATCCAGGAAAAGGGTGAATTTCCATGGTCCGGCAATTTCCATGGTCCGGCACCGGTCAGGTCCCGAGGTTGCCGGACTAGAGAGGTACAACCTGTATATATATATATATATATATACATATATATACATACATATATATACATATATATATATACATATATATACATATATACTTCATTTTTAGTCCATTTAACACGCGGACTTTGAACTATTATTCAAGGACCTCACCAGCAAGGAATCGAACCCTCGACCTACTGGGTGGCCCTAGGGAGCGCTTACCGGCTAGCCCACAAGGACACTAAAAGCAGTTCTAGACTCTGTTATATTTCACACAAAGCCTGTTCATCGAGCTGATGGCGCCGTGAACCTCATTGGGAAACTGCCCGTGCCTCGTGTGTGGTGTCAGTAGCATTTTACCGAATCCAGCTGGTATGAAACGCGAGGTACATATATATACTTCATTTTTAGTCCATTTAACACGCGGACTTTGAACTATTATTCAAGGACCTCACCAGCAAGGAATCGAACCCTCGACCTACTGGGTGGCCCTAGGGAGCGCTTACCGGCTAGCCCACAAGGACACTAAAAGCAGTTCTAGACTCTGTTATATTTCACACAAAGCCTGTTCATCGAGCTGATGGCGCCGTGAACCTCATTGGGAAACTGCCCGTGCCTCGTATGTGGTGTCAGTAGCATTTTACCGAATCCAGCTGGTATGAAACGCGAGGTACATATATATACTTCATTTTTAGTCCATTTAACACGCGGACTTTGAACTATTATTCAAGGACCTCACCAGCAAGGAATCGAACCCTCGACCTACTGGGTGGCCCTAGGGAGCGCTTACCGGCTAGCCCACAAGGACACTAAAAGCAGTTCTAGACTCTGTTATATTTCACACAAAGCCTGTTCATCGAGCTGATGGCGCCGTGAACCTCATTGGGAAACTGCCCGTGCCTCGTATGTGGTGTCAGTAGCATTTTACCGAATCCAGCTGGTATGAAACGCGAGGTACATATATATACTTCATTTTTAGTCCATTTAACACGCTGACTTTGAACTATTATTCAAGGACCTCACCAGCAAGGAATCGAACCCTCGACCTACTGGGTGGCCCTAGGGAGCGCTTACCGGCTAGCCGGTAAGCGCTCCCTAGGGCCACCCAGTAGGTCGAGGGTTCGATTCCTTGCTGGTGAGGTCCTTGAATAATATATATATATATATATATACAGTTGTACCCCACTTAACGCGGTCAATAAAACCCAGAGGGTACTGTTTTAAGTGAACAACAGAACATATGGGATTAATTCCAATAGAAACCGGCCCGACCCCCAAACTCCACTTTTTGACGACACATAACTACAGTATGTTGTAGTAAAAATAACATCTTAATTTTATGATGGTACATGCACACAATTAATACTTAAGAGAAATAGAGAAATACAGTCGCCAAGTTAATGTCAATTCTAATAATGGACTCAACTCCCTCCCCCTCTTCTCACACTACACTGCTGGCTCTTCCTTCTCTGAGAAATGTTTTAGGGAAAACCACTAAATTTTAATGAATACCTCAAACTAAAGTTAGGATAATACAATTGACATTGCTGGATTCCTTGTAAGACCAGGAATATTTTGAATATAAATGTCATATATTTTGCACAAAAGAGAACATATTTACTCAGAGTAAACATTTTATCTAAAATTTGTATGTCTAATGCAAAATATATGATGTTTATATTCAAAATGATCACCAAATTGTAAGAATTCCAGCAATGTAAATTATGTTCTGGCCGGGTAATTTGTATGAATTTTATGAGCTAAAACAAATATCTTCAGTTAATAAAAAAAAATATTCTTCACGACACTATCTGTCAATCAAAGTACCCCACCTTGCCTCCCCCCCCCCTCTTCCAACCTCGCGGTCAGTCCCAACCCTCCCCCCCACCCCCCACCAATCCTCCCTTCAAGAAAAGGTTGGGTGAAAAAAACTAAATTTTAACATTTTGTATTAAATAATACCTCAGATTAAACTTAGGATAATATAATTGACATTGCTGGATTCCTTGTAAGACCAGGAATATTTTGAATATAAATGTCATATATTTTGCACAAAAGATAACATATTTACTCAGAGTAAACATTTTATCTAAAATTTGTATGTCTAATGCAAAATCTATGATGTTTATATTCAAAATGATCATCAAATTATAAGAATTCCAGCAATGTAAATTATATTCTGATGGGGTAATTTGTATGAATTTTATGAGCTAAAACAAATATCTTCAGTTGATAAAAAAAAAAATATTCTTCACAGGGTAACAGATGGTCGGTTGGTCCCTCCCTCACCCCCCACCAACCGTCCCAAGGAGATGTGTGGGAAAACCAGAATATTTAACTTTTTAGTAATAAATAATACCTCAAACTAAAGTTAGGATAATATAATTGACATTGCTGGATTCCTTGTAAGACCAGGAATATTTTGAATACAAATGTCATATATTTTGCACAAAAAATAACATATTTACTCAGAGTAAACATTTTATCTAAAATTTGTATGTCTAATGCAAAATCTATGATGTTTATATTCAAAATGATCATCATATTGTAAGAATTCCAGCAATGTAAATTATATTCTGGCCGGGTAATTTGTATGAATTTTATGAGCTAAAACAGGCAGATCTAAAAATAGCCTCTCGAGCCGGAGCCGGACACTCACCGCGTATATGTGGAAAAAATCCCCGTTAAGTGAAAGTTCAGCTCTGGCGAGGCACCGCGTATATGGTAAAACGCGCTAAGTGAAACCGCGTTAGGCGGGGTAATACTGTGTGTATATATATATATACAGTGATCCCTCGGTTAACGAACTCAATCCGTTCCAGAAGGTCGTTCGTTAACCGAAAAGTTCGTTAACCGAAACCATTGTTTCAATGGGTTTTTGGGTAATTGGTTCCAGCTCACCGAAAATTTCCTAAATTCAACAAAAATGGTAGAAAAGTTCACTTACTTTGAGGTGTATTTGTAGAAGGCTCCTGGATGATGATGATGATGATGGGATTTAGAATGGGGGTGGAGGAGAAGGAAGAAGAGAAGGCATTGGGGTGGAAGAGAAGTCACCCCATGGCGCCATTTCACCCATAAAATTTTAGCTCTCTTGGTGTAATTCAAGATTATTTTCTTTAAATCAACACTGCACTGCATTATATATTGTCAATATGTAAAATATATTTCAAAATGACCAATAATTTGCTTGGAAACACAGAAAAAAAGCATTTAGTTGAAGAGAGTCTCAAGCAAGATGTTACCTCCAGTGAAAACAGAGACTAACGCCTGTTTGCTGTGTTAAGAGGCTGGATGCCGCGCATTAAACTAGTCACTTTACCTTCAATTATGTTCAATAATTGTTAAAATGACTAAAAAATTTAATATTAAACTTTTAAAATTATTGAATAGTATAAACTTCTTGATATTTACCAAAATAGTAAGGAATTTAAGCCCTAGAACCGATTAATGTATTGGCGGACTGATACTAAAGCTGGTTGCCTGGTCAGTGCAAGCGAAAACATGTTGAGGTCGGTTCGTAAGAAATTCGTTAACCGAATTTTTGTTCGTTAACCGAATTGAAGATCCTTATGGAAGGCAGTTCGTTAACCGAAATTTCGTTAACCGAGGCGTTCGTTAAACGAGGGGTCACTGTATATATATATATATATATATATATATATATATATATATACAGTTCGTCCCCGAATTACGTACATCCGAATTACGTACAAACGGCCGATACGTACATCGTTTCTGAAGTCTTTAATTGCAAAAATATTGTCTTAAAAGGGCGAGCAATTTTTAAATTTGGCGGGCGAGCCAGCCGCACCGCGCCGCCACTATCACTGACCATGCAGACGACACGCTAGACGCACCAAAACAACAAGTGTGGTCATTGTGCATACAGTACTTCTCCTGTGAATTTCTGCCCTATTTTGTACACTTTACTCTGTGTGCAATGACTGGTGTAAAGCGTAAGAGTGGTGAAGCCAGTGGGAGGAGTAGTGTTCAAAAGCTTACCGTCCTCTGGCGCGCCGGTCCCAGAGAGGACGGCGCTGTACAGGACGTTTGTTTACTCCAGGTCTCGCGCACAGCGATGGTTATTTCGTTCATCTTTTCGTTTTATCCATGGAGTAAATTTAAAAGTAGACTTCGAGAAAACATTCAGTTAAAACACAAGGATATTAAAAGTTTGAGTCAATAGTACAATTTGTAGTATGTTTAATACAACATCTCTACAGAAATGCATAAACATGAAATTAACGCATCGGCGACTTTTGCCGGTCGGAACAACGCATCGGCTACTTTTGCCGGTCGGAACTCACGTCCTGTGGCGCGCCGGTACCTGGTAAGGTTTTGACCCCTGTTGTGGTGTCTCAGTATGATTCAGGAGAAAGCCCTAAGTCTTTTCAACGATCTAAAGAAAGATCACCCTGATGATACTGTGACATTCAATGCTAGCAATGGGTGGTTTAACCGATTCAAGGTGCGAAATAAGCTGCATAATGTTCGAGTGACTGGTGAGGCGGCGAGTGCTGATTGGAAAACAGCACAGGATTTTCCAGATAACCTTATAGGGTTGGGGGATTTTCGAGTTAAGTACATTTCGAGTTAAGTACAACCTTTTGGTCCCCATTATGTACGTAACTTGGGGACTTACTGTATATATATATATATATATATATATATATATATATATACACATATATATATATATATATATATATATATATCTTGATAAAATCACACAGGAAAATGGAAACAACGGAGTACCTTAGCTTTCGTCTTTATTCAAGACATCCTCAGTTGCCTCTGAGGATGTCTTGAATAAAGACGAAAGCTAAGGTACTCCGTTGTTTCCATTTTCCCGTGTGATTTTATCAAGATTTATCTTATCCACGTTTTCATTGTGGATTTACATGAAATATATATATATATATATATATATATATATATATATATATATATATATATATATATATATATATATATATATATATATACAGCGAGTTCTGCTATAAGGCATGTTTTGACAACGCGAATTGGCTTTAACGCAATTGATGAATAGAGGAACAATATTTGTAAAACGCGAACGCGTATGCTGTAACGGGATTCCACTTGAACGGTTGTTGTGGCTTGGCGCGGTGTTATGCAGTGTTTACAATTCACGTTCGACATCGCATGTTCAATTGAGTTATGTTTTTTGTTTGTGAACAGTTGCAGAAATAATTTATGTAATATTTATGTATACAGTATACCTGTACAGTATATGTAAATTGTAAAATTTTAAATAAAAGAAAAAACAAATTGCGTAGCGTTTTACACAAGCGCTCTGTTTGCATCACACAAAGTGTTTACAGTTCACGTTCGACACCACATGTTCAATTGATTTATGTGTTTTGTTTGCGAAGAATTGCAGAAATAATTTATGTAATATTTATGTGCGTGTGATGTAAACAGAGCGCTTGGCCTCTCTCTCTCTCTGTATGGATGGAATTCGTGGTTTAGAGTGAGTGATACGAGTATCGTAACATTACTAGGCTGAAGGCGCCTGAATACTACTTAAACACATCAAAACTCTGTTAATTGATCACTGTATAATAAATTCATTCACTCATAATTTCAAATTCCCTTACATCCTGTGTTATATACAGAAATACTCGAGTCTCTGAGCGAGTACACACGGGGATGGCGGCTGGCTCCGAGGCAGAGGGCAGATTAGGGGCCCTCCGGTGAATCACTATCACTATTCACAGAGGTTTGCAGGGCCTCCCTGACAAACCCCTCAAAGTCCATATCGTCACTGTCACTGACTTCGGCTGGCTATGGTTGTGGTGGGTTGTGGGCGAAGAAGTCTGTAATATTATGTTGATGACTAGAATTAATTTTGTAATGATACAGCTTGATATATGGCTCCATAGACTGCAACAGGAGGTTATTGGTAACTTCATAGCGGTGATTCACTGGGTCTTTTGAAAGGATGAGCTTGACTTTCTCGACATACTCGATGGCCTCCTTTACATCACTATAACTTAAATTTTGTTGTTCTTTTTCTGCCGTACCACCTGCCTCCTCACTGACGTCATCATCTTCCAACATCTCGTCGGCAGTCACCTCAGGTTGCCTGATTACCACCATGATGTCGTCGTTGGTGGTCTCGGAGAAGCCTGCAGCTCTAACACTGTGCAGCCTCTCGTGCAAGGTCCAATGCCACTGCAACAGACTGAGCCTCTCCAGCCACAGGTTGACTCTGCCTCCCACATGGGATACCCTGCAACACATGCCGCCACGCGTGACGAATTGTTGCCACAGACAGCTGCCCCCATGCCTCCACCAAGACATCAACAGCCTTCTTGACATTGAATTTCTTCCAAAACTGTTTGACGCGCACTTCATGCTCCGCCAATTCTTCTTCTGGATCCTCATCCTCGCTCTCGCTATCGGTGTCACTCAGAAGGTTCCGCAATTTCTCCTTGGTGTTGGTCAAGTCATAAGGAGCCGAAACTTCTTTGCGGAGAAAGCAGCCTTGACATTGCAAATTAACTCTTGATCCATGGGCTGGATTAACGATGTAGTTTTAGGGGGAAGGAAGACCACTTTTACGTTGGGGTGACGATCCAGCAATAGGGGCGAGTGTCCTGGTGCGTTATCAAGGAGCAATGAAATGTTGAATGGAACATTATGTTGCTTGCAGAATTTCTTCACGTCAGGAACGAAACGGTTGTCAAACCAGGAGAGGGACAGACCAGTGAACATCCACGCCTTCCTGGAGGTTAGCCAGTGGACATTAATCTTGCTCATGTCCATGTTCTTGTAGGCATGTGGCTTGCGGGCTGTGCGGATTACCGGCAACTTGAGCTTACAGGTGCCGGAGGCATTGGTGGTGAACAGGACGGTGATGCTCTCCTTCTGCAACTTCCGGCCCCTACACTTGCTGGTAGACTTGACTATGAAGGTCTTGGATGGTAATTTCTTCCAAAAGAGCCCGGATTCATCCATGTTGAACACCTGGTCGTCGGTGTACTGTCCTTTCTCTATAATTTCTCGTAAGAATGGTGGAAAGTTCATGGCGGCAGCACGGTCAGCACGAGCTCCTTCACCAACAATTTCAATGTTAGATATTTTATTACGTTTTTTAAACCCTTGCAGTCACCCAGCGGAAGCAGTGAAGTGTTTCGGCTCTGCAATTTCCATTTTCCGCGCCACTGCTACGTAAAGTTCTCGGGCGTAGTCCTGCACGGTGCGAGTGTCCACCGCCACGTTCCTTCTCGCCTGACGAATCAAGTAGCTCACCAATAAACCCTAAGTCTTGAGCAGCACTTTATTCTGACAATATTTTACCATTGACGCACCTGCAGACTTTGTGATGCTCATGTGTTCTATTATCTTGGCGGCATCCTTCTTGATCGTCCGGATCGTAGATTTGTTCACGCCATGCTGGCGCGCCAAATCAGCTTGTCTTGTTCCTTTCTCCAACTCCTGCACGATTTTGTATTTTACATCATAGCTTAAAGCGCGTCGTATCTTCTTTGCCTTTGGGCGACTGGGTCCAGGTAGTTCAAGGTTTCTCGGGGGTGTTGGGGGTCCAGCAGACGCCATTATTGAACAGATTAGCGGGCACAAAAGAGAACAGTATACGCGGAGACTGAGAGTAATGAGACTGGCGCAGCTTAGGTCAGCGACTTCTTCCCTCTGGTGGCAAGCCACGTCATGTTACATTAGACCAATCACAGCTAACGGCGAAGGGAGGTAAGGATGCGTGGCCCAATCACAGTCCGATACGTCATATGACGTCAGCGATAACGTAAGAGCGACATACTGCGCACCCTCCCCGCGCCGCTTCCCGCGTATGGTCAAGAATGTACTGCGTAACTGATAATTGGCGCGTCTGGTCATGTACCCATGTGCCGCGTATATGACCAAACGCGTAAAGGAAATCCGCGTAAATCCAGACTATACTGTACGTTAAACAACATGAATTAAAACATATATTTTTTTACACTAATTTTACTCCAGCAATAACCAGGGTCTTATTTTCTTCAGTTTCAGATGGATAACTGACATTATGGGTGTAAACACGGACAACAACAATGTCGTTGTATTGTCGCATACTGTATTGTGGCCAGTAGTCAATTCTCTTTAGAGTTTATTATCTCTTTGTATGGCCACACAACGTACGTACATGTAGATATCTCACACTCAGGAATGAGGTAGAATAGAAACTCACGATGCGTTTTCTGTATATATATATTGTTGTACAGAGTAGTGCTAAGGAGTTACTAGGTGAGGTGTAGCTTGCTCAGAGTTCCTGTAGGGCGAGGAGCTCTCTGAGGAAGCTGGGTGGTGAGGTGCTGGAGAGAGATCTTGGTGGTCCTGCAGGTCAGAGTAGAATGGTCTCCCTGTCCAGGCATGGCCGTATTTATACAATTTACGAGGATCAGGATTTGGGGTGAGCGTAGCGAGAGGGCCAATCACAGAGGAGGAGGCCACCGGCACTCTGGTCCTAGCGTTGCTACGTGTGTGTCCGCGCTGGAGAGTAGGTCTACCGGCACCGCTGGCTGTACGCTGATTGGCTGGTAGGCGCGCGGGGGCTCAGTCGTCTCTTGTAGGGGATGGAGTCCACTACAGTATCTCCTCTTGGGTGACCTAATTATTATTGATTTATATTGTATAAGGTGCATTCATAAACATTTAAAGAATATACTGTAGTTTGCAGTTTTCATCAATTTTAATATTGGGGGGGGGGGGGGGGGTAGAGGGTAAAAAGCCACAGAAAAGATATGAAAATGTCACACTAGGGAATGCATCTCATTATTATTATTGCTTTATTTTAATAGTATTTAGTGATTCACGATACGATGTTTCACCTTGCACTGCAATATTGGAGGTCACATTACCATCGTTATTCGAGGCTTTACTGTACTGTACTGTACAGGTACTTCACAAATCACTTTACCTGTTTCCTTAACCACCCAACTCAAGTTATATCTTCCTCAATTTTCAACACCTTATTTGTTGTCGGTACTGAGAAAATCTACAATCTGTTACCCATAATGATCTGCTGTTACCCATAATGATCTGCTGTTACCCATAATGACCTACTGTTACCCATAATAACATCCTGTTACCTGTAATAACCTACTGTTACTCATAATAACCTCCTGTTACCCATAATGACCTGGTGTTACCCAAAATAACCTACTGTTGCCCATAATAACCTACTGTTACCCATAATAACCTACTGTTACCCATAATAACCTACTGTTACCCATAATAACCTACTGTTGCCCAAAATAACCTCCTGTTACCCATAATAACCTCCTGTTAACCGTAATAACCTCTTGTTACCCATAATAACCTCCTGTTACCCATAATGACCAACTGTTACCCATAATAACCTCCTGTTACCCATAATAACCTCCTGTTACGCATACTAACCCCGTTACCCATAATAACCCCGTTACCCATAATAACCAACTGTTACCCATAATTACCTCCTGTTACCCATAATAACCTCCTGTTACCTCATAATAACCTCCTGTTACCCATAATGACCAACTGTTACCCATAATTACCTCCTGTTACCCATAATAACCTCCTGTTACCTCATAATAACCTCCTGTTACCCATAATAACCTCCTGTTACCCTTAATAACCCCTTTTACCCATAATAACCCACCCTGTTACCCATAATAACCTCCTGTTACCCATAATAACCTCCTGTTACCCATAATAACCCCCCTGTTACCCATAATAACCCCCCTGTTACCCATAATAACCTCTTGTTACCCATAATAACCTCCTGTTGCCCATAATAACCTCCTCTTACCCATAATGATTTACTGATACCCATAATGACCTACTGTTACCCATAATATCCTACTGTTACCCATAATAACCTCCTGTTACCCATAATAACCTCCTGTTGTCCATAATAACCTCCTGTTACCCATAATAACCCCTGTTACCCATAATAACCTCTTGTTGCCCATAATAACCTCCTCTTACCCATAATGGCCTACTGTTACCCATAATGACCTACTGTTACCCATAATATCCTACTGTTACCCATAATAACCTCCTGTTACCCATAATAACCTCCTGTTGCCCATAATAACCTCCTGTTACCCTTAATAACCCCTGTTACCCATAATAACCTCCTGTTGCCCATAATAACCTCCTCTTACCCATAATGACCTACTGTTACCCATAATAACCTCCTGTTACCCATATTAACCTCCTGTTGCCCATAATAACCTCCTCTTACCCATAATGACCTACTGTTACCCATAATAACCTCCTGTTACCCATATTAACCTCCTGTTGCCCATAATAACCTCCTGTTACCCTTAATAACCCCTGTTACCCATAATAACCTCCTGTTACCCATAATAACCTCCTGTTACCTCATAATAACCGCCTGTTTCACAACCTTGGTGCACGACTGTATACCTAAACTGTGTATGAGAAACTTAAGTCACCAATAATGTTTATCTTCGTATGTGAAAGTTTGGAGCTTGATGAAGTATTGCATTGAACAGTGGAGAGAAATCTGGTTACTGAAGCATAGGGGGATCATCATCAGGATCACTGATGGAAGAGGGTGATGCAGTGGTGGTTGGTGGAGAGGCGTGTGGTGGGTGTCGTATGATATCAAACACCTTCAGTAATCGAGGCTTTATTCAACTCATAAATCCATATACAGTGGTCCCTCGGTTAACGAGCACAATCCGTTCCAGAAGGTTGCTCGTTAACCGAAACCATTGTTTCAATGGGTTTTTGGGTAATTCGTTACAGCTCACCGAAAATTGCCTAAATTCAACAAAAAAGGTAGAAAAGTACACTTACTTTGAGGTGTGTATGTAGAAGGCTCCTGGATGATGATGCTGATGTTGATGTGAATTTGAAGTGGGAGGTGCAGGAGGAGAAGGGAGAAGAGAAGAAAGTGAAAGTGGAGGAGAAGCATTTTACTGCTTCTTGGAAGGTGAGTCACCTTCCATGAAAATGTCAGGAACCTCTGGACTGACAGATTCTCCACCATGAACATCCTCTCTCCGTCTTGAAGTGGAAGGCTGAGGGCTAGCATCTTGTTCCCTCTGCCTTTTACTGAAGAAAATGTCAATTGTGGTCTGTGGGGCATCTCTCCTCCTCATCATTAACTTATATTTAAAGAAGGAGACCATTGTGTCCTCAACATGACACAAAGTTAGTTCAGATTTTTCCACATCTGGGTGCCTTGAAGCCAGTTTCCTGAACTTCTCCCAGTAGTAAATAACATCTTTCAACTCTGAAGTTGACTTATGGTCATCACTTTCCTTTTCCTCCTCACCATTGTCAGCCTCTAATATCTCGTCCAGTTGCTGGAAGTCTTCAGGAGTAAGTTCCTCCTCATGAGACATCACAAGCTCTTCGACATCATCTTCCTCCACTTCAAGGCCCAATGACTGACCAATGGACACAATCTCCTGGTCCAACTCTGTGTCATCCTGAAATCCCGCAAAATCATGGACTACTGAATGCCACAGTGCTTTCCATGAAAAATTGAGGGATCTAGTGGAGACGTTTTACCATGATAACACAATCAATTTTACAGCCTCCAGGATGTTGAATTGTGTCTTTCAGAACTGTTTCAGTGTTTGTTCAGGATCAGTGGAAGTTGCATGATGACACCTCCTAAACATTTTCTTCATGTACAACTTCTTGAAGTTGCTGATCACATTCTGTTCCATTGGCTGTATGATTGATGTAGTGTTGGGAGGCAAAAACAACACTTTCACAAAGTCAAATTGATACTCCAAAGTTCTGCCCAGGGGCATTATCCATGAGGAGAAGAGCCTTTAAAGGGAGTTTATTGGTGGTTAGGTAGCTCTTCACAGAAGGGCAAAACACCTCAATATCCCATTCATTAAAGAGCTGTCTTGTCACCCATGCCTTACGGTTGGACTTCCAATAAACTCCAAGATTTCCTCTTACTACTTTTTGTTGTTTGAACACCCTGGGGTTCTCAGAGTGGTAGACAAGCATAGGCTTCAGTCGGAAATCCCCTGAAGCATTGGCACCAAGCAATAGAGTGAGACGGTCTTTCATGGGTTTATGCCCAGGTTAAGAGGCTTCTTCTCTGGTGATGAATGTTCTTTTGGACATCTTTTTGCAAAATAGCCCAGTTTCGTCCACATTGAACACTTGCTGTGGAAGATAATTTTCTTCATCCATCAGTTCCTTAAACTCCACTAAAAACTTTGCTGCCCCTTCCTTATCAGCACTAGCAGCCTCACCTTGCCTAACTACACTAAATGTCACTTCTTTTCTTAAAATTTTCGAACCGGCCTTTGCTGGCCCTAAAATCTTCAAATTCTGTGCCTGAAGAACCATATTGATTTGTCTTTAAATGTTCGTAAATCTCCCTGGCTCTTTCACAAATAAATTCAGTAGAAACTGAATCACCTTTCATCTGTTTTTCCCTAATCCAGATGAGAAGTAACCTCTCTGTCTGTGATGGTTACAAGTGTTCCCTGAGGAATGCAGTGATGGGTAGGGAAACACCGGGTAACACTGAAGTCCGTTTATTAAGGGATAGGAGAAATGCAAGTGGTGACTAGCGTGTACCATGCACGGCTCACACAGTCAGACTGAGACTGCTTTGCCATATGGCAGCCTCGGGGCAATGTTGCCACATAACACGTGCAGTGTTGCCACGTGATTATATACATAGGTGCTACTCGGCACAGTAGCTTATATACAAGGTTGCTACTCGGCACAGTAGCTTAGATACATAATCTACATCTCCCTCCCCCCTCACGCTCATAGTCTTTGTCTTGAGCGGACTTCCCAGTCCTAAGTCGCTCCGAGCGTCGAGGTGCACTGTGGGGCGGATCCTCGTGAGGTGTAGGGGACTCGTCCTCGGTCAGGGGGCCAGCAGCAGGGGGTGGGACTGGCCGGAGGAAGCGGCGGTTCCTCCACCAGACACGGCCGCTCGGCATCCTGACCTTGTAGTCCCGCGACCGGCCGACGCCCATCACTATGCCCACCTTGTCCCAACGTGTCGTCGTCGGGTCCTGGACGCGGACAAGGGCACCAATCTCCAGTGGCTGAAGAGGGCGGGCACGGTCGTCATACCGAGCCTTGGCGTCCTGGGCACGTGAAGCGGCGCGGCGGTCGCAGCTCTTGGCTCTGGTCTGTCACTCCTTCGCAAAGGCCTTGGCGTGTGCAGGAACGCAAGAGCGGAGAGGGTGACCATATAGGATCTCAGCAGGGGAGCGTCCTGTTGGGTGGGAGTATTACGTAACTCCAGGAGTCCTTTATCAAACGCCTCACAGTTTGTTGCCTGAAGGGGCCACCTTGAGGATGAGGTGCTTGACTGTCTTGACCGCAGCCTCAGCATGGCCGTTTGGCTGTGGGTAGTGGGGGGTTGACACGATGTGGCGGACTCCCCAACGCTCCAGGAATCCTGTGACGTCCCGGCTGGTGAACTGTGGCCCACCGTCCGTCCGCAGACGTACGGGGACGCCCAGGTCACGAAAGAGGTGCCGGAAGTGGCGAATGGTGGCCGCGTACGTCGTGTCCGAGCCACAGATTACCACCACAGGCCAGCCAGAGAGTCGGTCGGCGACAACTAGGAAATGTTTCCCAGCTGTGCTGAAGAAATCAGCCGACACGGACTCGAAGGGCCTGGTGGGTTCGTCGTCGCACAAGAGGGGCTCCTGCTGTTGACTGGGCTGCATGATCTGGCACGGCTCACAGGCACGGACCGTATTGACGATATCCGCGTCAATGCCGGGCCAGTACACAGCCTGCCTTGCGCGGTGCTTGGTGGCCTCTGCTCCACGATGGCTGTCGTGTAAGCGGGCCAGAATGCGACGACGGAGAGCTGCAGGGACGACCACACGGGCACCGTACAGGACGAGGTCTCATCTGCATAGAGGTCTTCACGTATCTTCCAATATGGGAGTAGGGCGTTGTGGAGGTGAAGACGGTCGTGAGGGAACCCAGTCCTCACACTCCCCAAGAGCTGAGTGTAGGAGGGGTCGTCGCGTGCCGCGTCCGTAGTTCCTCAAGGGCCAGCTCGCTGTCGGGTGGCGACACTGAGGCCTGGGTGCTGGTGAGGGACTGTATGGCCTGCAAGATGACGATGTTGCTGACTGAGAAACCGACCTCGGTGCTGAGCATCTCGTCTTCAGGTGTAGGGCGGCTGACTGGGGAGTGGGAGAGGGCATCCGGGATGCACAACTCCTTACCTGCGCGCCAAGCCGCGGTGAAGACGAAGGCCAAAATCTTCTCCTTCAGGCGCTGGAGGCGGGGATTCTCGATGGTGTCCAGCGAATAGTGATTAAGAATGGGGACCACGGGCTTGTGGTCTGTGATGAGGTCGAAATGCTGTAGGCCAATCAAGTAAAACTTGCACTTTGATAAGGCCCATACCACTGACAGCAGCTCCAGCTCGATGGTAGCATAGCGAGACTCGGCATCGGTGAGGAAGCGAGAGCCACACTGTACGAGCTGGTACTTTCCTCCACCGTGATCCTGGAGAAGGGCGTAACCAACCCCGTACAGGCGCAAGGCGTCTGTCTGGAGGACGGTGGGGAGCGCTGGGTCGAAAGTAGCGAGGATAGGTGGACTTGACAGGGCCTCCTTCACCTTATGAAAGGCGAGGTCGTGGTCAGGGGTCCACGTGAACGTCCTCTTGGGGCTCATCAGGGGGCGGAGAGGTCCGGCAGCGGCGGAGATGTCAGGAGAAAATTCTGCCAGCTGGTTCACCAAGCCCATGAAAGACCTGAGATCCGTAAGGTTGGCAGGTTTTGCAAAGTCCGCTATGGCGCGAACTTTCTCCGGGTCCGCAGCAATGCCATCCCTTGAGAGTCGGTAGCCGCAGAAAGACACTGCAGGTGCGGCCAAGACGAACTTCTCGGCATTAAGAGTGATGCCGTGCGTCCTACACCTGGTCAGTACCTCGTCGATGCGGCGAAGGTGCGTCAGGTAGTCCTCATCGTAGAGGAGGACGTCATCCACTACCTTCACGCAGTTGGTCACGCCTTGAAGTGCCATGTCACCACGGAGACAGAAGGTGTCCCCCGTAGCAGCGAATCCCATAGGGCCACGGCAGTAGCGGAAGTGTCCGTAAGGCGTGATGAAAGTGGTCAGTGGCTGATCCTTCTTCTTCAGTGGGATCTGCCAGTAACCACAGAGGGCGTCCATCGTCGAGAAGTGCCGTACCTTCGGATCCACACTCCGTATAGCTGCAAAAGGTGTGGGTGAAGGGTGGGCGGGACGGGACACCTGGCTGTTAAGCTTAGACAAGTCGGCAGTAATCCGCACTCCACCGTTAGTCTTAGCCACAGCGACTAGAGGGTGGCACCAAGGGGACGGATCGTCACCAACGGGTACGATGACACCCTGGGCCACCATGGAATCCAGTTCCTTCTTGACTGAATCCCTTCTTACCGCCCATCTGTATGTGTGCGTGGACTGCACTGTTTAATATATAAAGTGGCGCCTCAACAGCTCGAACCACATATATATGACATAAACAGCGCAGAAATAACGCATAGAGTCCGCTGTTCTGTCCGTGAGTGAGTGTTACTCGGCACAGTAGCTTATATACAAGGTTGCTACTCGGCACAGTAGCTTAGATACATAACCTACAGTCTGCAATTAGGGATCTACCTTCATACACTGGTAGATTTGTCTCTCACTTTCACTTCTTTAAATTTTTCTTTCTGTGCAAGAATTGTCAACACAGTTGATGTCAACATGCCATATTCTTTGCATAGCGCATTTGTTCTAATGCATTCTTCATGTTTTTTATAATTTCCTGCTTAGTTTGGATTGAGATCGCTTTTCTTGATCTCTTAGGCCCCATGCTGGATTCAAACAATCTCAACACGTGATATTTTAAGTTTAAACTTGCTGTAAATAAAGAATATTTTCTTTAAAATAACACTGCACTGCGCTATATATTGTCAATACGTAAAATAAATTTCAAAATGACCAATAATTTGCTTGGAAACACACAAAAAATCATTTAGTTGAAGAGAGTCTCAAGCAAGATGTTACCTCCACTGAAAAGACAGAGAGACTAACGCCTGTTTGGTGTGTTGTCAGGCTGGATGGTGCGCATGAAACTAGTTTCCTTACCTTCAATTATGTTCAATAATTGTTAAAATGACTAAAAAAATTAATATTAAACTTTTAAAATTATTGAATAGTATAAACTTCTTGATATTTACTAAAATAGTAAGGAATTTAAGCCCTAGAACCGATTACTGTATTGGCGGACTAATACTACAGCTGGTTGACCGCCAAGTGCAAGCGAAAACATATTGAGGTCAGCTCGTAAGAAACTCGTTAATCGAGGGATTGCTCATTAACCGAAGTTAAGAATCTTATGGAAGGTAACTCGTTAACCGAAATCTCGTTAACTGAGGCGCTCGTTAACCGAGGGACCACTGTACATCTGCAACATAACAAAACAAAACCCAATTAGAACAAGAGAACATTTAAAGTAAAGGTAAACACAAGCATAATTTATTCCATAGTATGACATCACCCCTGCCAACATAATCAAACATCATAGCCGTATCGCTGGGGTTCTCTTCGCTGCCGAGTAGAGCGACGAAGAGGTAACTCCTGCATGATACTAGGATTCAGCAATGTCGTCCCACTATCTCCCTCTGCAGCAACTCCCTCACCATTATTTAACATTTCTGGCTCCACTGAAGGTGAGGTTGATCCGGCAGAGATGTCTGAAGATGAGGTTCCACCAGGGCATGGAGCAAGATCACGGAGGGAAACTGAAGATTCATGTCCATCTGGATAATTGATGTGTGCACACGTTGGGTTAGCCTCGAGGAGCTCCACCTCATCAACGAGAGGGTCACCTTTGCTTGAGCGGACGAATCGGCGTAAGAAGTCGGGACCTGGAGTCGTTAGCCATGTTGGCAGGGATGTACCCTGACAAGATTTTCTCAGAAAATTGAAAAACCTCTCATGTGGAGTCACGTTGAGGGCAATGATCTAATGGAGTGAAGTGCTTCGGGTAGGAAAGCCTCCCATTCAGTATCCGGAACGTCTCTAGATTTGGCAGCTAAACATATGGACTTCCAGATTATGCCATTGTACCGTTCTATTTGACTGTTTCCTGTTGGGTGGTAAGTTGTAGTTTTGCTGGACGCCACTCCACGACTAGCGAGATGAGTTTTCACTTCACAAGACATAAATGCACTTCCTCGATCAGAGTGGACAAAACTCGCCATACCACAAAGCGAGAAGATGGCGTCCAGACATCTGATGACAGTTCAGGATGTCATGTCAGCACGTAAAAGGGAAATCTGGAATATTCATCCACAGCAAAAAAGAGATACGAGTTTCTCGTGCGTGATGGGAGAGGACCTTTGAAGTCAATGCTCAGTCTATCCATTGGTTGAGTAGCTTTGTTAAGGGTATTTTCAGTAGGCCTGTGAAATGTTGGCTTGATTTCAGCACGTACACGACAAGTTGAACAGACCTTTTTAACATCCTCCGTAGAAAATGGGAGGTTCTTTGTCCGGACAAAATGAAGCATTCTGACAACCCCCGGGTGGCAGATCCCTTTATGGATGACAGTTAGGTTTGACAATGAGATGGCTCCTCAGAACGCTCGGGTGAAAGTGTCAGGAGCAACGTTGTCTCTACCTGGCCGATACCAAATGGAATAGCTAAAACAAGCAAGTTCAAGCCGTCACCCTTGTATCTTGTCATTCTTCACTTTAGTCCTCCTACGACTGTCCAGCATAAGTTTAACTGATCGCTGGTCAGTAACAATGGTGAAGTGCCGTCCCAACAACAGGTGAGATCACTTTCTCACCACTTCAATTATTACAGTCGCTTCCTTCTCAGCAGGAGGATAGTGAATCTCACTGCCAGATAACATCTGAGACATGAAGGCTACTGGCCGACCAGCTTGATTCAAAGTAGCAGACACTGCCACATCCGACGCATCACACTCCACATCAAATGGGATGGCATGGTCAATGCTATTTAGGGCAGCCTCCCCAAGCAGTTTCTTCAAGTCATCAAAAGCTGTGAGCGCTTCACGGTCCTGAAGAAAAGATTTAGCCTCGTAGAGAGGCCGTGCCTTGTCTGAAAACTCCGGGATCCACTTAGCGTAATAAGCAAACATACCAAGAACATGTTGAAGAGCCGATCGGTTTGTAGGTGGTGGAAGTTCTTGCAGTGGTTTTAGCCTTTTAGGATCTGGTTTGGTTTGACCATTTCCAAGTTGATAACCCAGAAGATTGATCGCTGTTGCTGATATTGTAGATTTGGATGTATTGAATGTCAGCTTCCTTTTCTCAGCAGCAGCAAGAAATTTCTCAAGATTTGCGTCATGTTCTTTCTGATCCCGACCACCTATGGTAATTTTGTCAAGGCCTTTACAATTAGTGACACCAAATGGTACACGTGTGAATTGAAACAGTCTGCCATTTGCTTCAAATGATGAAAGGGTTTATCAGACTCGCTTGTGCATAGTTGATGGTATGCGCTCTTTAAATCAAATGTTGAGAACACGTGGTACTTAGCAAGAGTGTTGACCATGGTTTCAATGTTTGGCAATGGATATGCTTCGAGATTGGTGTAAATGTAGAAGAGTAGTCGATGCACATTCGTTTTCTGTGACAGCCTGAATCATCTCTTGCGATCACCACCTGTGCACGCCAAGGTGATGTACTTGATTCTATGATGCCTTCAGACAGTAAGCGTTGTACTGTATTTCTTTGGTAATGAACTTTTGGTCATCGGGGCTAAACTTCCTAGATTTGGTGACTATCGGCTTTTCATCTCCTTGTATGTTTGCAAATAGCAGTAGTTCTGACATACCTGCTGATGCAAGGCTACATACAGGCCTGTTACCAATGTTGGAAATCTTGAGCTCAGGTCTGGGTCCTCCATACTCTATGGTAACTGAGGAGTGTTGTTTTAGGAAATCTATGCCGAGAATAACATCACCACAAAGATTCTCACTGACGCCCAGACGTGTGTTTGGATAATGACTGTCATTCACATAGAGTTCCACCGTACATTCACCTATCACAGAAGCCGTTGAAGAAGACATTGCCAGGGTTATATTTTGGGAAGCGGGTTTGATGCGAAGCTTAAACCGCGTGGGCCACTCTCTTGTCAATGAAACTCTCAGAACTTGCCGAAACAATAAGGCCGGAGATTCGTCTTCCATTTACCTTTAAGTTTGTAGCAGAGCAATTCAGGCAATGAGGAACAGCAGCTGAGATGACACAAAGAGTAGGAGATGAAATTGATGCTGTGACCTGTTTCTTACCCTTAGTCTGACAGACTTTTGCCCAGTGCCCTCTTTTTCCACATGAGCAATCACTATCCTTAGCTGGACATCTCGTCCGTAAATGAAGACTGCCACCACAAAACCAACATCGTTTCTTAGTGGTCATACCAGCTAGTGTTGAGTCCTCAACTGGATGTATATCTTGTTGATTAGTGTGTGGTGACTTAACAGTTTCCCCCACACATCCTGAAGCTGCTGCAATGACAGGGTCTAGTGGCTGGAAGGCTTCCGAAGTACGCTGTGCAAGATCCAAGGCTCTAGCTTGATCAAAGGCTTGAGAGAGTGTGAGAACCTGATTTTCCAATAGACATTGATGTATATTTGCAGAAGACAGTCCGTTGATGAAGGCATCCTGTACTAACTCTTCACGATATTCTTCGGCCGTGACAGCTTTTAGAGTACAATCTTTGCTGAGTCTGTGCAAGCCGCGAAGAAATTCATCCAGTGTTTCAGAAGGATGCTGACGTCTTGTGGCGAGCTGGTGTCTTGCGAATATCTCATTTTTCTTTTTCACATACACCTGTTCCAACACTTGTATAGCGGTTTCAAACTCTGTAGCATCAGCAAAGTATTCGTACACAGTAGCAGACGCATATTTTGTCAAACATCGTAGTTTGTCAGGCGCTCTGTCTCCACACTCATCAATAAAGTTTTCAAAAGTTTTACGCCAATGCTTGTATTCCTTCTCAGCAGCTGGGGAATTTGGATCAACATCAAGCTTGTTGGGGCAGAGTATGCGTTCCATGTTGTTAGTAGAATATGAGTTGAATAAATTGTCGTATGATATCAAACACCTTCAGTAATCAAGGCTTTATTCAACTCGTAAATTCATATACATCTGCAACAGAACAAAACAAAACCCAATTAGAACAAGAAAACATTTAAAGTAAAGGTAAGCACAAACATAATTTATTCCATAATATGACTGGGGAGGAGGATGGTGAAGCGGCGGCAGCATCTGACTGAGTGAGTGAGGGAATGAATCAGCTGGGCGAGTGGTTGGTTGGTTGGTTGGTTCTTTAAAAACATCGTGATTGTTAGTTGTTTCTTCTTGGCTTTGAAGTTTTTAAACATTTCCTGGTAGGGAACCAATGCCTGGGTGATTTCTTGGACCAAACAACCAACCAACCACGGCAGTACTCATCCACTTTCTTTAACTTGTCTAATATTTCAACTTTCTTTGTCAGGGTCATTATTGACTTCTGCCTTTTATATTTCACTCCACTAGCACTGACACCAGGCATGTTTTATGGGCCATTTTCACACAGAAACACTAAAGTTTTGAGAGTACAACACAAGAGATGTTGCATCTTGGGCAATGGTTGAGCACAAACAGAGGGAGAGGAGACGCTGCGAGTGCGTGGGGTGACTTGTTGTGCTGCGGGAGAGGCTCACAAACTAGCAAGGGTTTACTGTACTGTCATGAGAATTGACTGTAAGAGGGATTGAAAAGTATTGAAATTAGTAGCGAGTGTGATAGCTTATATGATCTTGAGGGTTTTTCAAACACAGCTAAGTTACAGCCATTTATTGACCTTTAACTTTACTTTATATTAGTTTTACAGGGGATGAGATTCGCACTATAGATAAAGTATGTATAAATGGTGTCCTCACTCTACTGTGAACCTTGAGGTTGATTCCAGGACTGCCACCATTTTAACCATTCTACCAATCACATGGAGTTAGAAGCTAGTTGTTGCCCCTTCAGCCATAACAGAGGGGATATTTCAACTTCACATGACTTAATTGTTGAAGCTTCTTCCAAAACTTCACTAATAAAACACTTTATGTACAGTACAGTACTGTATCTTCATTTGACCCTCTTTTTTTTAATACAGTCATGCGTTGGTTAACGCCCCACCGAACAACGTCCGATCGCATATACGTCCTTCCCCCCCCCATAAAAAAACTTCCGTGACGCCTGCTGGACCACCACTCCACGACCCCCTGACGGAGACACGATGATCCTCCCCATACTGGTCAGAAAATTATGTGTTAAAGGAATATGCTTCCTTCCTTAGGCTTTTTTTAAGCATTTCCCTCCAGGTGTAATGTTAACCTACATCTATTGAGGATAAAATCTTTCACCTACAAATTAACAATAACACATTTGCTGTTATCAGACATATCTAGTTGCCTCAACAATTGCAACCCCAGTTGCAATTGGGGTTGCAATTTCAAATTCTGTGTCATTACTAAGGAATAGCTAAGTCTCTGGTTCACTCTAAGATTAAGAGAGAAAATGGACTCGTATGATGGGGGACCAAATAAAAAAAACATAGCTACATGTTTTGTGGACTACAGTATTAAGTGTACCCTTTTCATCACTTTGTAATAAACCTAGCCATGCCTATGTGTGTTTATGATATTTACCATAACATTATATATACAGTATATTTAGTGGGTCTAAATGGTCGTAAAATGGGAAACTTGGGGTTGGGTCTTGGGTGCCTGGAACCAATTAGAATAAATCCCATAGGTTCTGTACTTTCGTTATCTCGTTTTTCGTTATCACGCACTCGGCGGGGTCCCAATTAGGCGCGATAACCAAGGGATGATTGTACTGTACTGTATATACTTGTGACACTGGCCAGTTGCTTCTGGTGTTATGGTACAGGGGTACCAAGTGACAGCACTAGGATCCCGCTTCCTCTATCAAGGAATAAACAATTAAAATTTAAATTGAAAAAAAAAAAAAACATTCAAATAATGGGACGTAGCGAACAGTCACGTATGCATCGCGTATTCTTATAGATTGTGCTGCCAGGCGTACGTTATCTAATGAATTTAGTCAATATTGTACAGTAACAATGGACCTAAGTGCAAACCTGTATTGTACATGTACTAAATGATTACGGTACTAAAATTGTTATGTCTATTGCAAATATAGCTTGTTTATACAGGTATTCAAATAAATTACTATTTTACAAGAATCCCACCAATGTAAGTTATATTCATCCAGGTCGTTTGGGTGGCAAATTATGAGAAGAGCTTAGTCACTCTTAAGTAATGATAAATAAACTCGCAGGCAGGCCTTCAGCGCCAATTGTCAAATCTTATATCAAATAAATAAACAAACAAACAAATGCCAGACATTCTGTCAGCTCCCCCCCACTCCCCCCCCCCCCCCCTCTTTCCACACGCTCCTGGCTACTTCCCTCCTTGTGTTCCCAGACAAAAGATTGGTAATTTCTTTGTTTATTTTATGTAATAGCTCAGACTAAAGTTAGGATAATATAATTTGCATTGCTGAAATCCTTGCAAGACAGAGATTAATTTAAATATAAGCATCATATATTTTGCTCAAGATATAAACAATGTAATACATTAGTGTCAAATACTGCAGTACATTTATAATACTGTATAAATTTTTTCAACTATTTTTGGGTAGATTTACATAAATTTCTTCATTTATTTTCATCCATTTACATGCACACACCATACTAAAATAAACGTAAAAGAAATAAATGATCTTAGTGCAAAGCTGGAGTGCACATGTACTAATTTGATTACGGTACTAAAATTGTTATGTCTCGTGCGAATTACTGCATGTTTATATTCAAATAAATCAGTATCTTACAAGAATCCCAGCAATGTTAATTATATTCTAGGTCATTTCACTGGCATTTTAAAATGAGAGAAGCTTAGTAGGACTGTTAAATAAACACACAGAGACCTTCGGCTCAAGCTGTCAAACATATCACCTCATAGCCCCCCCCCCCTTCCCCCCCCCACCCCCTCACTGGCTGGCTCGGTCCCTCTCTCCCTAATCTGCTCAGCTGGGGGTTTATTTAGGCTTAGTTTTTATCTTGTATAATATCTCGGACTAAAGTTAGGAGATTATAATTTGCATTGCTGGTATCCTTGCAAGACAGCCAATAATTTTAATATAAACGTCCTATATTTTGCTCAAGAGATAAAAATTGTTCTACATTGGTGTACAGTACTGTAGTACATTTATAATATAAATTTTTTCAACTGCATTTTTGGGTAGATTTACATAAATTTCTTCATTTATTTTCATCCATTTACATGCACACACCATACTAAAAGAAACGTAAAAGAAATAAATGACCTTAGTGCAAAGCTGGAGTGCGCAAATTTGATTACGGTACTAAAATTGTTATTTCTAGTGCAAATTATAGCATGTTTATATTCAAATAAATCAGTATCTTACAAGAATCCCAACAATGTTAATTATATTCACCCAGGTCATGTCACTGGCTTTTTATAAGAGAGAAACTTAGTCACTTAAGAACTGATAAATATACAGGTACATGCGTTAGACCTTGGGCCAGTGCCAACTGTCAAACGTACAACCTCCCCTCCCCCCAAGCCCCCTCGCTCGCTCCCTCCCTCCCTCCCTCTCCCCCAACTGCCCAGCGTTGCTGGAATCCTTGTAAGACAGTGAATAATTTTAATATAAACGTCATGTATTTTGCACAAGAGATAAAAATTAATCGCCTGTATCACATTACAGTAGTGATTTACGAGTAAAAGTGTATATGTACGTATATAGTATTCCACATACACGTAAGTATAAATACAAAGTTTATGTGATGATTGGACAATGTCCATTTCGGTTAACGTCACGTTTCCAAGAACGTATCTAGGACGTTAACCGGCGCATGACTGTACTCACAACTTCTCAAGTCCCAGTGAAGTATTTTGAAGATAAGAAAAAGGTTTTGTAAAGTATTAGATGTACAAGTGATATCTTCGTTACCCAGAACAACTGGTGCAGAGCACTTCTCGGAATGATAGATTTCCGGGTAACGAGACGACCCTCTCAAAGCTGGAAAAACTCCCTCCTCCCCAGAATTTTCTGGGTAACGGAAAAATGTTATTGGAAGTTCCAGAATGATGCATTAATTCATCTCATAAAGTTGGAAAAAAATCCTTCACCCCCGGAATTTTCCGAAAATTTCCGGGTAACTAAAAAATATTCTTGAAAGGACCAGAAATTGTGAATTACATCATCTCTTGAACCCAGAAAAATATCTCCCATCCCTGGAATTTTCCAGGTACCGGAAATATTTCCTCGGAATTTCCAGAAAACGTTCCTGATTTCCATCTCTCAAACCAGAAAAAAAAACTTCTCCATCCCCGGAATTTTCCAGAAAATGTGCCCCTCTGAAAGTCTTTCCTAAGGCCGGAATTTTCCAGAAAATTCCGGCTTTGAGAACTATTTT
The DNA here is from genome assembly GCA_958450375.1 of Homarus gammarus. NCBI lineage: Eukaryota > Metazoa > Arthropoda > Malacostraca > Decapoda > Nephropidae > Homarus > Homarus gammarus. Next base: position 876,548 of record CAUDMG010004046.1, on the reverse strand, counting down.
CCGAGAAAATTTTAATTTCAGCTATTGGAGAGTTCCGGGTTTGAGGGATTCCAGCTAATGGAGATGCTACAGGTAAACCTCGATAAGTGATGGGGTTAGGTTCCTGAAGAACTCATCGCTAAATGAAATATCGTACATAGGGAGCATTATAACATGGGGTTCAATGGGATACGTTCCCAGCCAGTCCTTAAACACATATGTATCACCGACAAAAAAAATCCTACACGACTACTATCAGTATAAAATTATTAAACAACATTCACCACATCCTGAGGAATAAGTCTGGTCATCACATGTCCTCTTCGAGGCTCAGGGTACTCTTGTAGGTGGAGTTGAGATGTCACTCAGACTCCCACACAGCCTCTGGGGAGTCTCACAATGCTTCACAATGTCAGGTTTCACCTCAGAGACACAGTTGTCTTGGATTCCTTGGCCTTCCCAGACATTTTCAAAGTTACACTGCTCACTTTACAGTCACAAAAACAGAACAAAAGCACATGTCACAAAAACAGAGTGAATGATAACATAAAATCAGTGGTAGTGGCCGACACTGCTCACATCATTTTCACAACAACAGAGGCGAAGCACCTTACAGTCACAAAAACAGAAAACTTCACTTCACAGTCACCATAACACAGTTCATTCTAAACGTTAGTGCTATCCTGTCACTATAAGAAAAGAAAACACTAATGAAACACAATGTACGATGATGACCGATAATCATGGTGCAATGCGATGGCAGGTTTACGATCGACAAAGAACCAAACAGAGGGCTACAGTGCATGGGTTGGCTGTGTGGCTGCATGCGGGTAGGACTGACAATTGATGGTAGAGATGCATGGTGTATAGGGTTAAATATTGTTTCCTTATAAAATTTCACTGACTTGACGTAGAAAAAATATAATTTGCATTGCTGGAATCCTTGTAAGACAGCGATTAATTTGAGCACTATATACAACCCATATACAGTATATTTCACTAGAGATACGGTAAAACAAAATTCCGACCAATGGATATTCAATGAATACAGTAAAAGTCCAAAAATCCGGATGCCAGAAATCCGGACCACCCGAGAATCCGGACTTTTCGACCCTCGTTAATTCAGACCCCTTTAATCCGGATTTCGGATAATTCGGACAAAATCTGAACCTTTTTTTTTTTTTAAGATTTGTAGGAATATTACCTACGTGGACCTTAAGCTAAAATGCTGGTCCACCCACTGTTGGGATAAAACACCAGCGTCTTTTTGGTTAAATGTAACATCTCCACCACTAGTGTGGGGGGGGGGGGGGGATGCAACTTTTAGCTTCAAACATGAAAATTATTTACCATTTACTGCCAGTAAACAATGGAAACGTAAAATATGTACCAATTAGTAATGAAAAGTTGTGCAGTTCCTTCAGCAAATGAAGCTCACCAACTTATAATAGGCTAAATTACCTTACAACGTGTTTTCAGTAGTCTATGTTGAAGTTCTTAGCACAGTCTAAGTTATCATATATACGGTGTCACAGTTCTCATTGATCTACAAAAAATACCGGTAATAAAAACCTTTTCGATATTTCACACGTAATATAATACCTGGTAATCTACTTCAACCTCCTATTGTTTACAATACGCATGACGCACCACCAGCTGTTGAGTATCAGCTAGATGGTACACGTGTTTTTCGAATCGTTTTCAGTTAAAAAACTGTTACATCACATGTATATTTTACCTTAACTGTGCCTGAATGAATATATTCTCCGAAATAAATAGTAGTTTTGCTGAAACGTGATGTATTTTAATGTAAAATTGGATAAAATACATGACGAAAACAAAAGATTTTACCTGACCTTCCGATGTTCAAGAGAAGTTACTCGTTTTTTTAATAGTTTTTGGTTAAAATACTGTTATATTACAATGGTATTCTATTCATACTGTGCTTGATATAATGCATTCACGGAAATGTAATATTTTTGCTGAAATGACGTACGTATTACAGTGGAAAGTGGGATAAAATCGTGACGAAAACAATGACTTTCGCTTTCTTTCGTTCAAAAGATGTTACCGTAATAGCTTTACGATTGGTTTTCAGTTAAAAAACTGTTGTATTACAATAATATTCTATCCTAATTGACTTGAATAAATGCTACGATACCATATTTCTGAATATTTTCATTAAAATCCATCCAAATCATTTTCCTTGTCATCGCCTGCAACACCAAACAGCTTCTCCCAGTCCTCTCCTTGAACAGGGCTAGAGGGTACGTGTTTTTCGAATTGTTTTCAGTTAAAAAACTGTTACATCACACTTATATTTTACCTAAACTGCGCCTGAATGAATATAGTCTCGGAAATAAATAGTAGTTTTGCTGAAATGTGATGTATTTCAATGTAAAATAGGATAAAATACATGACGAAAACAAAAGACTTTACCTGAGCTTCCGATGTTCTTGAGATGTTATTCGTTTTTTAATAGTTTTCGGTTAAAATACTGTTATATTACAATGATATTCTATTCATACTGTGCTTGATATAATACATTCACGGAAATGTAATATTTTTGCTGAAATGACGTACCTATTACAGTGGAAAGTGGGATAAAATCATGATGTAAACAATGACTTTCACTTTCTTTCGTTCAAAACATGTTACCGTAATCACTTTACGAATGGTTTAATTAAAAAACTGTTGTATTACAATAATATTCCCTCCTAATTGACTTGAATAAGTACTTGAATGGAAATATACAATATTTTTGTTGAAACTACCCGCGTTTCAGTGTAAAGTGTCGTAATAATAAATGGTAAACAATTTGCCTTCGCCACTCGGTGTTTCAGGCACGACGAGCCTCAGTTTATAGGACGTAGAGTGTTTTTACTGAAGGTTTTGTTGTTCCATTACCCTCAAAAACGTGGGTCGACCTATAAACGAGGAATATCATAAATTAACGATTTCTTGGTAAAAAAATCAGGGTCGACCTATAAACGAGGGTGGGTGGGGTTATAGACGAGTATATGCGGTATGCAAGGCTAAGGACAAACTCACTGCATTTACTTTGAAATATAATGCATTATTAACCCCTAAATCGGTTAATTCGGACAATCGGCTAAAACGGACACCCTTCCCCCCTATTAGTCGGAATTAACGAGGGTTGACGTAATTTTTTTTTTTTTTTTTTTTTTTTTTTTTTTTTTATATAATAATTTAGCTGGCTTTTGTGTGTATGTGCACATGCGTGAGCACCACAGCTGCACAGTGACAACAAGCGACCATGCGGTTGCCACTTTAAAACGAGCAATCAAACTCCGACAACGTATGTAATTTTGAGTCCTACTCTTTCCATTTACAGAGTACAGTTGTACCCCGCTTAACGCGGTCAATTGAACCCACAGGGTTAAGTGAAAACCGCGTTAAGTGAACAACAGAACATATGGGATTAATTCCAATAGAGACTGGCCCGACCCACAAACTCCACTTTTTGACGACACAACTATGTTGTAGTGAAAATATTATCTTAACTTTATGATGGTATGCACACACAATTAATAATTAAGAGAAATATCAATAATATTAGGTTTTTTAACACTTACATTAGTAGAAAAGATGGCTGGGCACACGGGGATGGGGGGTTGGTTCCGAGGCAGAGGGCAGATTATTGGCCCTCACCTGTATCACTTGTATCAATTGTATCACTATCCACCACAGAGGCTTGCAGGGCCTCTTTGTCAAACCCCTCAAAGTCCATATAAGTCCATATCCTCACTATAATTATCACTATCACTGACTTGGGCCGGCTGTGGTGGGTGGCGGGTGAAGAACTCGGTAATGTTTTGATGACTGGGCGACCTTGTGCGCATCGTGCCCGTGCCGCTTTCCGCGTTAAGTGAAAGTTCGGTTCTGGCGAGGCACCGCGTATATGAGAATTCGCGTTAAGTGAAACCGCATTAAGCGGGGTGCAACTGTACTGTACAAGCCCATAATAATGGCTCCTAAAGTAGATAAACTTCGTGTGCGAAGAGAAAGAAGAACACATTGAAACTGAGTGACAAACTTGAAATAATTAAGAAACTACGTGGTGTGAGTAGTACTGTTCTAATGGAAACATACGACATTGGAAAGTCTACAATTTATGATATAAAAAAGGCAAAGAATAAAATTCTAGAATTCACAGTTTTTTCTTTAAAACTGCTCGTTTGGATAAATGAAGCATGTTATATTTGCTAATGAATAAACTATCAAAATGTACCTGTTCATCTCTTCTTTATTCCTCCTTAAATTTGAATGTTAAAAGTACTGCCTGAGAATCCGGAAAATCTGAAAATCCGGACTGACCCAATCCCCAAGCAGTCCGGATTTTTGGACTTCTACTGTATCATTAAAGTGAATTTTTCTGATGGTATATAGGGAGATGATCTTAATTCATGACCATCATTAAAGCGTAATATCGCTGAATGAGAGAGAGAGTTTATCAAGGTTTACCTAGTAGTTGGTCTTGTGTACAGTTCTGTATGGTATTTGTATATTTTTAAGCCTGTGACTTTACTGCCTTTTGTGAAAGACTAAGACTAAACTTATTTCATGAATAGATTAATAAATTACATTTAGATAATATACTGTATACTATACTTGTAATGGTCAGTTTCAGAGTGACTACAACTGGAACCAGAGTGACAGGTGCTGTGTTGTGGCAAGCTATGAATTATGGAGTGTGGAGAGGCTGATTCAATTACCATCATTTCCAGGGTAAGTGATAGTCTTCTTGTATAGTAATATTTGTGCTTTCATTACATATCTAGCTGCAGAGGCAGAAATCTTCACTTGACTCTCCATTTATAACAATAAAACTTAATCTCCAATTATTATGTTAAGTAAATGATCAATGTAATATTAATATGGATTGGACAGTGTTTTATGATAGCAGACGGGAGGGATCAAACTACAGTACAGTGCCTTCAAGAGAGTTCAGTTCTCAACAGGTACACCACCGATTTTCCGGGATCTGATGGTCCTGCACCTCCTTTAGTCCAGACAAAATTACAAGAGGGCACTTAACTTCCCTTCCTCCCTCCCAGCCAGGGTGAAGGTAGTGTTTGGCTTAAAGTTTTTACCTTATAAAATGTAGCTGACTAGACTTAGAATATAAATTGCATTGCTGGAATCCTTGTAAGATAGTGATTAATTTGAGTATAAACATCACATAGTTCACACAAGAGATAAATATTTTAGTCCTTTAGTGTTGTACATTTGAGAACAAAGTTTGTAAAGTAATATGTTGCTCAAAATTATGGCTTTTTCACATTTAATTTACATTTAACATTTGTTTAATTAAAATTTCTAGCAGTCCATGGTGCTTTAGAGACACAGGAGGTGTATAATTAGTGGGTCAGAGGTGTATTGTTGAATTATTATTACTGACCTCGGTTGGTCCGGCAGAATGGATAATCGAGCAAGGCTTTGGAACCAAGGGTGCCGGAAAATCGGTGGTGTGTACTGTATTATGATTTTTATCGACTCTGTATCTGTATTCTTATGGCTAAATAAACTTTTCAATACCAATATCGGTAAATGATTAGTAGGACGTGAGATCTTAAAGGATGAAAACCAGTGCCTCAGTTGGCAGATTATTACTGTTCTGCCTTCAATATGCTGTACAGTCGTACTACTTATACTTTGCTGCCACTCAGAATTGAGTATGATGATCATACAGCTATGATACAATAATATGAGTTACTAAGGTTATCATCTTCATTGGCGAGTTCTGAGGTGACTAAAGAGGCCGAGACTGGACCGGCAGAGTTGTTGACAGATGTTGCACATATGGGGGACTACATCTAGTGCGGGACGAGCAGCGCCAGTATCTTTCCGGTGTTGGCGCTTGTCTGCCTTAGTGTGCAGTCGGGCTAACTCAAAAGTTTTGACACCCCCTTGTATGGTGCCCCTCCAAGCATTACGGTGTGGAGCAATCATCTCCCAGGTGAGGGGGTCGATTTGGCACATTTTCAGGTTTGTCTTAAGACTAACCTTATACCTTCTCAGTTGCCTGGCAGCATTATGTTTACTGCTTGTTAAGTGACTGTAAAGTAGCTGCTTTGGCAGTCTACTGTTGTTCATGTGGGTAACATGGCCAGTCCAGCGTAGTTGTTCATTGATAATGGTAACCTTGATGCTCCTACAGTTGGTGTCTGAGAATATTGGCATTTGGTCTATTGTCTTCCCAGCGAACTCGGAGGATGGAACGTAGACTACGTTGGTGAAAGTTTTCAAGTGCCTTGAGGTGCCTCCTGTACTGTATGTGACCCATGTCTCACTGCCATATAGCAGGGTGGGGAGGACCACTGCTTGATATACGTGCAACTTTGTAGATAATTTTAGCTCCATACAGCTGAAGATACGGGTACGGAGTCTGCCAAAGGCTTGGGATGCACATCTGATCCGATGTTGAATCTCTTCGTCGTTGTTCGCAGTGGTGGACAGGTGGGAACCTAGATACCGAAAGTGGGTAACATTAGAGAGGGTAATACCGTTAAGTTGGATGAATGGTGGAGGTGTGGTTGAACCAGGGGCAGGCTGAAAGAGATTCTGAGTCTTATGTACCTTCACCTCAAGGCTGAAGTGTGCATATGCATCTGTGTAGGTGTTCAGGATCTCCTGTAGGTCGCATTCAGTGTGAGCAACAAGGGTGAGGTCATCTGCATACTGAAGTTCAGTAATAAAAGCTGCCGACACCTTTGTTACTGCTTGGAGTGGTCTTATGTTGAAAAGACCGTTTAGCCGATACTCGGTGTCCATCCCGCTGGCTAAATTGGCACTGGCACGAGTAAGAAGGGCATCCAAGAAAATGGAAAAGAGAGTTGGTGCCAGTACACATCCTTGTCTTACCCCCATTTGGATGGGGAAGAACTCAGACTGGGTGCCATTATGCAGGACACTGTTGTTCATGCCATCATGGAGTTTTCTCACAATGGTGATGAATTTTGGTGGGCAGCCAAAATGGCTAAGGGTCCACCAGAAGGCTTCCCTGTTTACTGAGTCGAAGGCCTTGGTTAGGTTGATGCAGGCCCTGTACAGGTCACAATGCTGTTCTCTGCACTTTTCCTGTATCTGGCAGGCAGCAAAGATCGTGGCAGTGATGCCTCGTGATGATCTAAAGCCACATTGAGATTCTAGGAGGAAATTTTTTGCTTCAAGAAGAAGTCTGTTTAGGAGGACTCGGGCAATAATCTTGCCAGCTACGGAGAGCAGCGAGATCCCACTGTAGTTGCCACAGTCTGAACTATTCTTATAAATATTGACAATGGAGGCATCTTTAAGAGCCTTTTTTTTTATGGGGATTAGCCCACCTGGGCACAGGTCACTGACCCACATCGGGGTCTAGGGGGCAAAAATGTAACAATAATAAGAATAATAATAATAAAGAACCATAAAGAAATCCAAAAAAAATAAATAAAAATCAAGAGTGAGAAACAATATATGTATGTTGTGTTGTCAAAGTAAGAGAAATAATTGAGACTGCAATTGTGTGTAAATGAGGCAGCAAGTCAGATCAGCATCCTGGGACTTGGTCACAATTTTTGTGATGCCATATGGCAGCAGGGTCTACCATTAGACAACACATTATACTTCCAATATCTTCCCAGGTGGTAGTACCTCACTGTTTGGTAGCTACCTACTACCATTGGGGGATTTCTCCCTTTTCCCATATATTCTCCAAGAAAGAGTGGAGACGGCTGGTAAGTAGAGGTCCTCCTGCTTTATACACCTCATCTGGGATTCCATCAGGCCCTGAGGCATTGCTATTTGTCATCTGTTTGGTTGCAGTCGCTACCTCATCCTGGGATGGACGATAGCTGAGGTGGATCAGTGATAACTCTGTTAACCAGAACAATCGGTGCAGACCACTTCCGGGAATGAGAGATTTAAGGGTATCGAGATGACTCTCTCAAAGCCGGAAAAAATCCCTAATCCCCGAAATTTTCCTGATTTTTCCGTGTAACATAAAAATGTCCTCATAAGTTCCAGAAATTGCCCATTACATCGTATCTCGAACCCGGAAAAATTTCCCCCATCCCCGTAAATTTCCGGACACTGCACCTGGTTTTCATCTCTCGAATCCTACCCCATTCCCGGAATTTCCGGCTATCGGGAAATATTTTTAAAGATTTTTTTCAGGAGTTTCCGGCACCCAGCTGGATATTGCAGGAGTGGTAACACTACCGCTATGGTTTTCTAAACATGGTAAACCATTTCCTGCAGAGGTTTATAAAGTCAAGGACTTTAACTTACCAGCTGATGGACTAATTGGTCTTCCAACGCATAAATGCAGACATAATAGATGTCCAGCCAAGTTGACATACTATTACTTTTTGTGGCATTACCTATCATGCCATGCACAATTCTGTTCCATTGCTCAATGCTAGGGTAAATGTTATAAAAAATTCTGCTACTACGAGGAAGATAGATTCTCAGTGCATCCCAGACCCTACCGACTCATTTACCCAGTGTGATTTTAGCAGCAACAATTGGGTAGTAGTACCTGCAGTCTTAACACATACCATATTTTTCGGCTTGGAAGACGCTGCATCGTGGAAGACGCACCCTGATTTTGGAAATAAAATTATAGTTTTTTTTTTTTTTTTTTTATACAGGTATTAGCCCACCTGGGCACAGGTCACTGACCCACATCGGGGCCTAGGGGACGAAAATGTAATAATAATAATAATATTATTATTATTATTGTTGTTATTATTATTATTATTATTATTAATATTAATAATAAGGAACCATAAAGAAATGCAAAAATGAAAAAAAATATCAAGAGTGAGAAACAATATATGTATGTTGTGTTGTCAAAGTGAGAGAAACAATTGAGACCCTGCAATTGTGTGTAAATGAGGCAGAAAGTCAGATCAGCATCATGGGACTTCATCACATATAGCATCAGGGTCTACCATTAGACAATACATTATGCATCCAATATCCTCCCAGGCGGTACTACCTCCCTGTTTGGTAGCTACCTACACCAGTGAAACCGTTGCTTGACATAGAGCCCTTTTGGCACAAGTACACACACCTCTTTGAATATCATCACTTAGAACTGATTATCAGTCGTCATTTTCATCATTTAAAAAAAAATCTGTTTAAGAAGGTGAAATTTTTTATACAGCACTCATTTTGTACACTTGGTCACCTCCACGTCTAGCGGCCTGTAATGTTTACATTCTTTCTCTTGTTTTTGTCGGCATGACAACGACGGGAAATATTTTCCAACAGTAGAAGCTAAGCAAATGTAAACATGTATATGAACATCTAAATAAAACAAAAAATCTTTATTTAAAAACAAAAAATTACAAGTAAAAAAAAAACTTTGAAAAAATCAGTTGAATTAAAATTTTTGGTAAGCAAACAATAAAAATAAAAAAAAATTGTAAATCTTTAAATATCATGTCCAGTAAAACAGTTAAAAGCATTTTATTCATCTTCAAATACTAAGAACTTGTCACTGTTGGGTTCATCACCAAGCTCTGAATCATCACTGGAGGAAATATCATCATCACTACTGTCAGTCTCGTACAACAAGTTGTCTTCAGTGCCATCCATAGCATTACTGATACCACATTTTTTGAAATACTTAACGATAACTTTAGTTTTAATATCATACCATGACTTCAGCACCCATTCACACACTTTAGATATTGATGGACGTTTCATCCTTACAGTCGGCGTCATATCATGATTCCCCTCTGTCATCCATTTATTCCATTGCTCCCTGATGTTATTCTTAAAGGGCTTATTAATGCTGACATCTAGCAGCTGTAACTGGGAAGTCAGGCCACCAGGAATTACTGCCAGCTGTGTGTTGAGCCCCCTTTGCTAGCCTTTTGGTGTTTTCAGTCCTGTGAGCACTAAACTGATCCCATACTAGCAGTGAATTCTTTTGTAGCAGGCAACCAGGACGCTTGGACCACACTTTATCCAACCATACCTTGACACCTTCTCCATCCATCCATCCCTTGGGTTGTACAATGACATGAATTCCATTTGGCAGTTTTTCCTTCAGTAATGCTTTTCTCTTGAAAATTAACAGAGGCGGTAGTTTGGTCCCGTCGGCACGGCAAGCTAAAACTACCGTGTAGCGAGTCGTTTCATGTCCAGTGGTTTTAACAATCATCCATTTCATCCCTTTTACATTTACACTTTTATTAGATGGCACATCAAAAGTCAAAGGTACTTCATCCTTATTCCCAATTTGATTGAGTTCGGGACAACTCTGATTTCTAACATCAATCATACATTTATGGAAACTAATATTTTCTCTTCGTATTCTGCAGGCATTTTCTGAGCTAACTTTGTTCTTGTTCACAAACTTAAGCCATTTCGTTTCATGAAGCAAAAACACCAACAAGCAGTTCCATTGAAGTCATCCAACCCTGTGTTTGCTGCAAACCTTCTTGCTTCCAAAATTATCATCTTCGTTGTCACTGCCAAACCCAAGTTTCTTTGGTCTAATTTCCATGTTTTCAAGTTTTCTGCTAAGCAAGGCCATTTTGCTGGTACTGTACGAACATTATGCTTCTGTTTATTCGCTTTTTTTAATTCTTCCTCCTGCTTCCTCCACTGGCGAATCATCTTCTCAGTAGGTGGTTGTTACGAGTTGGGGATTTAGAATACAGTTATACGTCTACCCAGATCCCAACAGGTAACAACAAAAAAAAAACAAAGACAATCGGACATAAAAGGGTAGACAAAGGATGCGAGTTTTTGTTGTATATAATAAAGTACCATAAATTCCTTAACAAAATATTCAGCTTATACACTACCCTTAACCAAACTTAACCTAAACACGAACAGTATATACATAGTAATAAAACATAAAACAATAGTGAAGCAATGTGGAGGGGGAAGAGGCAATACAAGATTACAAATACTTAAGTGAGGAGCTGAGATGGCTGACGAGCAAGGCTGAGTATGGTAGAAGACGGTAAATAGTCACTGTGCCGTAGGTTTCCAGGATAGGTGATCCTGTGGTCGCTTCCCAGAGTGAAGTGTCCTCTCCTCGAATTGGAGCTGACAAAGTAGACTGAGGCGGAAGTGACGCAACAACCAGGATATGGAGAAGGGAAACCCGGGAGTGGTAACTAAGACGAGCCATACTCGTGTTTCGTCCCTAGATGGCGTTGCTCGTGGTGCTGGGTAGGTAGATGAAGACAATCGGTGGAGGGGTTCGTAACACACCCCCCCTCCAAAGACCTTCGTAGCGCTGGCGCGAAGGAGGTGATCACCTGGTGCGTCTGGAGAGTAGCTACTACATTTCCACTGGAGCTCGGGATAAGGAGTCTGCAATCAGGTTGTCCACCCCCTTTATGTGCCGGACTTGTAGATTATAGGGCTGGGTGAGGAGAGCCCAGCGGAGGATTCGCTGGTTGGAGGTCTTGTTGGTTTGGATGAACGTGAGTGGGTTATGGTCGGTGAAGACTAGGGTTGTTTGTGGGCAAGACTGGAGGTAACATTCAAACTTCTTTATTGCCAACACCAGAGCCAGGGCCTCCTTCTCTATGGTCGAGTAGTTGGTCTGATGTTTTTTCAACTTGGCGGAGTAATATGCCACAGGGTGAAGGACATCAGTGGTTGGGTCGGGTTGTAGGAGCGCAGCCCCCACTCCGACACAGCGAGCGTCGATTTGCAGATGGAAGGGCAAGGTGTAGTCAGGGGGGTGGACTACAGGCTTAGAGGCAAGGAAGGCTTTGAGGCGGTGGAAAGACTGGTCGCACTTCTGGTTCCAGATGTAAGGGACCGCAGAACTGGTAAGGTCTGTGAGGGGTCCGGCCACGCTGGAGAAGTTACTGCAGAACCGACGGTAGTAGCCGCACATCCCCAGGAAGCGCATGAGTTCCTTCCTCGTCCTTGGAGTGGGGAAGGACAAGATGGCTTCAACGTTTGCGTCCTTGGGTCTCACCATACCATGCCCAACGATATGTCCCAGGTAAGTCACTGAGGCCCGGCTAAAAAGCAGATTTAGCCAGGTTTATGGTGAATCCAGTCTCTTGCAGTCGTGCAAACAGTATCTCCAAACGCACCAGATGTTCGTCCCAGCTGTCCGACACCACCACTAGGTCATCCAGGTAGGCGAACGTCCCACCTAGGTCCTGAATAAGGTAGTTTATGGCCCTCTGGAATGTGGCCGGAGCATTAGAAAAGCCAAACGCCATAACTAAATATTGAAAAAGACCAAATGGAGTTATAAATGCTGAGATTATTTTTGCCCTATCCGTGAGTCCTACTTGATAATATCCTTTCAACAGGTCTATGGTACTGATAAATTGGGCACAGCCTATGCTGTCTATTATATCTTCAATCAAAGGTAAAGGGTAGGAGTCTGAGACAGTGACCTGGTTCACTTTACGATAATCTGTACAGAAACGAAAGGTGCCATCGGGTTTTGGAATGAGAAGGCAAGGTGAAGCCCAAGGGGAGGTACTAGGCTCAGCTAAGTTATGTTTTAACAAAAAGTCTACCTCCTTTTTCATAATCTCTCTTTTTTGTGGATTTAGTCGATAGGCTGATTGCCTAATGGGTTGTACATCATCTGAGATTAGCTTAATGTCATGTTTAAGTATATTGCAAAAACCTGGGAGGTCTGACGTGACTTTAGGAAATGTTGATAATAACTTAGTGAGATCTTTTGCTTGAGATGGATTCAGAACAGAAAAATACTCATCCAAATTGTTGAGTATGTGACTGTTAGCAGGGTTCTCTTTAGGTAGAGGGAAGTCTAAATTCTCCAATAGGTCCATGTCATCTGTCTCCGGCTCCGGCCCTGACAAAACCGTATGCAATACAGGTAGATTTACAGCCTCGGGGATGTCTTCCTCTGACTGCCTGGAATGGTAAAGTTTCACGAGATTAATGTGAACAAGTTGTGAATCTTTTCTGCGATCAGGAGTATGGACTATATAGTTGAGAGGAGATAGTTTATTAGCATTGACTTGAAAGTTTTGATGGAACCGTTCTAAGCAACCTTGGGACGGTGGGTGGTAAGCCGAAGATGTACAATGGTCCACACTGAGGTCTTTCATCACCTGTTTGAACACAGAAGGATCAGATGGTTGGGCTGAAATGAGCTCATCCTTACTAATGGTCTTATTGTACACATTTTCTGTGGGTAGTAAGATATTGGAGGTGGTTTCAGATGAAGAGGGCCCATTTCGCACACTCTGCGACCGGGTGACAGCACAAGATGGGAAAAGATGAGGAATAGTTTCTTTAAGGTCAGTGGTGGAGTTGACAGGTAAGGGAGAGTCGACTGTCTTTATGTTAGGAACCACTAGATCTCCTACCAAGTCATTACCCAATAATAAATGAATGCCACACACAGGCATTGGGTCTTTCCTTATGGCTATTTGCACTTCCCCAGTAATCAAGGGACATTGGAGGTGCACTTTAGCTAAAGGATAGGAAGAATGGGACGAGAGATCTGAAATTAGAACACTCTCATTTGTAAATGCGGTAGATATATCAGGAATGACGTTAAACAGGAGGATAGATTGTGCTGCGCCCGTATCATGTAGTATACGAATAGGGAAAGAACGAGACCCCTCTATGATTGAAATTTTTCCCTCATAGGTGAATGAAGAGAAGAGATCCTGATGGGGCCTTTCCACATTGGTGTTTGCTATTGGTTTGGATTTGGGATCCAGGGAACTACTTTTAGCAATTCGACACTTAGGGTGTTTACAATTCTGGATCGTATGGCCTGGGTTTTTACAGTAAGAACAAGTAAGCTTGGTTGCATCGGGGGGAGTAGGTGTGGGACCTTTCGACCTACCACTCACGTTCCCAAGGTTATCATCAGAGGAGGACCTAACATGTCGGGAAGTACCACGTTCTCTACTGCCCAGTGACTCCACCAACAAAGCATACGCATCAGCCAGCTCGGCAGCACGCCCTAAATTAACCTCTCCACGCTCCTCCACATGCTTCAAGATGTGAAATGGTATCTTGCTTTTCCACTCCTCCAGGACTACCAAATTTAACAAATCCTGAAATGTGGAGGTCTCTGTAGCCTCTAACCACTTCTTAAAAAACCTAAGCTTTTCTTGAGCAAACTCAACAAATGTGTGTGAAAATGGTTTGGTTAGTTTACGAAACTTCTGCCGGTATCCGTCTGGCGTGATAGCATAAGAGGTGAGGATATTCTTTTTTACGTTATCATAGTCATCAGTCTGGTCTAAACAGTTATAAACTCTACGAGCCTTACCATATAATTTAGGAACTAACACTGACACCCACTGGTCCTTTGGCCACTCATTCTTCGCGGCTATTTTCTCAAAAGTCCTAAATGACCCGTCCATATCGGATTCATCAAACCCGGGAACAAGGGAAGAAGCAGTAGCAGGGTTAAAAGCAGCTAGTTTCTCTTTTAATGCCACTTCCTTTGATTTAAACTCCGATGTTAAGGTGACTTCTGTCTCTCTCACCTGTAGTTCTTTCAGTTTAACCGCCTGCACCAACTTAGCCTGTTCCATCCTTTCTTCATGATCCAACTTGTACTCCAACTTGGCCTGTTCCAACTTGGCCTGTTCCATCCTTTCTTCAGGGTCCAACTTGGCCACCTGCTCCAACTTGGCCTGCTCCAACTTTTCCTCCTGCTCCAACTTGGCCTGTTCCAACTCGAGTTCTTTCATTTTGATTTGGAACTCGAACCTAGCTCGTTCTAGTTCTAAGGGGTCTATTCGTTGTGTTTCTTCTTGAGGGCTAGCCGGACCTGAGGCAACTTCTGGGTGAGGAGGGGTGGTGGATAGTGGTTGAAGTTTCTTGGACATGGGCGTTAATCTGTCAACAGCGGATTCTTTTAAAACTTCTTGTTGAACCAACACTTCAATCACATGATTTTTTAACATTTCCTTAGTCAGTTGCTGTGAAAATGGGATATTGTAATAGTTGGCTATTTCTTTCCATTCTTTCTTCAGGATATTAACACGTAATTTAGCTACGGAAGGATTTTCAATAAAATCCTGAAGATCAAAACCTGAGGTGGCCATTGTTAAGAAAAATAGGATAAATTAACTAATGGTCAAAAGATAAGATAAGTGGATAACCCTAGAAAATATCACGGCAGTGGATAATCAGAAAGTCCCTGAAACTAACCAAGTTATACCTAGGGAAATTACACTTATGATTATTGTTCTTCCGAGAAGATCCTTAGATAAGGACAAGAGACTTGAAAGAGGTAGGGCGTATTACGGCATTAATATAAAGATCCGGATTAACAACCCTGATATACTTGAAAGAGGTAGGGCGTATTACGGCATTTATATAAAGATCCGGATTAACAACCCTGGAGTTTGGTATGATTGACCCTGAATGAGATAATGAGAAGAACAATAATTGAGGCTTTATAATTATGGGGTCCTGGTAGAGCGGGGCGTCCCAAGATATCACTTCACTCTAAACTAGTAACTATGGAACAGCCTACTCTAGAGTGAGGGTACGGCATTAAACAGATCCGGATTCTTCCCTACACTCGATAAGACTTACCACACGACTGCCACGTGTAATAACAGGTAAGCCTTATGACACCTGGAACCTATTATCCTACGTCTGTCACTCTTACTGTACGATAATACCAATATATGCACACACATATGAAGGAAACTTTAAACCACCGTAAAGCAATTGTGAACAGAAGTGACTGGGAGGGGTAATTAACACTGAGTAACAAGGGAGGAAGGAATATGGTACTTAAGGTCGTATCCTGTCACGGTCGCCATTTGTTACGAGTTGGGGATTTAGAATATAGTTATACGTCTACCCAGATCCCAACAGGTAACAACAAAAAAAAACCAAAGACAATCGGACATAAAAGGGTAGACAAAGGATGCGAGTTTTTGTTGTATATAATAAAGTACCATAAATTCCTTAACAAAATATTCAGCTTATACACTACCCTTAACCAAACTTAACCTAAACACGAACAGTATATACATAGTAATAAAACATAAAACAATAGTGAAGCAATGTGGAGGGGGAAGAGGCAATACAAGATTACAAATACTTAAGTGAGGAGCTGAGATGGCTGACGAGCAAGGCTGAGTATGGTAGAAGACGGTAAATAGTCACTGTGCCGTAGGTTTCCAGGATAGGTGATCCTGTGGTCGCTTCCCAGAGTGAAGTGTCCTCTCCTCGAATTGGAGCTGACAAAGTAGACTGAGGCGGAAGTGACGCAACAACCAGGATATGGAGAAGGGAAACCCGGGAGTGGTAACTAAGACGAGCCATACTCGTGTTTCGTCCCTAGATGGCGTTGCTCGTGGTGCTGGGTAGGTAGATGAAGACAATCGGTGGAGGGGTTCGTAACAGTGGTGGTCCGAAGTTTCTCTCTGTTGCCCTGTTTCCATGTTCTTTGGCATATTGCACTACTTCAAGTTTAAATGTGATATTATATTTATGTCTCCTTGATACACTTGCCATAGATGAGGGCGATAATTTGCAGGAATGAAAATGGCTTGTGACACAAGTGAAGGCCTGATAGCGAATGAACAAAGTTCTAGACATTCAAGTACAGTACCGGTACGTTCTCAAATTTCTCAAGTTTTTAATTCAACATTTTTTTATTTGGACAAAAAAAACCACTACTGTACATAATTTCAAATTTCGGTGGCTGAAACTCGAATATCGACAGGTTTGGTGTGCAAAATGAACAATACAATTCATTAATAATATGTATTATATTAAAACATATGAGGAGACGAGACAGCATTGTTTTCTTTAAGATTGCACGTATGTAAGTGTGCACATGTAAAAACATTACGTCATTTCTCTACATAAGAATATGAAAGCAACACTTATTTACTGTTCATATACAGTATGTTTTAATTAATGTTTCTGAATTTAAAACAAAAATTCTACTCACCAATGGTGGTAAAGTTAAAATCATAAGGACAGCCAATGTTGTTGTTTGTTTTTACTCGGATGACGAAGTTATCAAGTCATCAGGTTCAACTCTAGCTGAAGCTGTAGAACATAAGAACTACTGCCTGTAATTAAGCAGCATCCTAATAAACCAACGAAAATAACAGATAAAGTTAAAAAAAAAAATAAAAACAATGCAGAAAAAGTTTGTTTTTATGAATTGTATCGTTCATTTTGCACACTTCAACATTAATTCAATCAAAAAGAAATTCAGGAATAAACAATGATTGTGCATGTCTGAATGTTGGCGGGCCGCTCAAACCCGTCAAAATTCAAGTTTCTGCCGTCGAAATTTGAAGTGTAGTGGGTTTTTTTTGTACAAATATAAAACGTTGAATTAAAACCTTATGAAATTTGAGAACCTACTGTAGGGTAAAATGGCAAAATTTAGCCGAACATCGAAAGTACAGGTTGTACCTCTCTAGTCCGGCATTCTGTGGTCCGGAAACTCCCGTGGTCCGGAACGATTTTAGTTTGTCCAATAGGTAGATAGGCAGCCTTTTTTTTTTTTACTTATCTGAATTATTATTATTATTACAGGAGTATTAAATTTTTGCCCTTCAGGCCCCAATGTGGGTCAGTAACCTATGCCCGGGTGGGCTAATTCCCTTAAAAAAAAAAAAAAAAGCTGCGGGAAATTAAGGTTTGTTTACATGCGGCAGTTCGGCTGCTCTCTCTCTCTCTCTCTGCTTGTCTATACAGAGTACAACATTTAACCCTTCAATATATATGAGCAGTAAATAAGTGTTGCTTTCATATTCTTATGTAGAGTAATGACGATATATTTTCACATGTGCGCACTTACATACCAGCAGTCTCACTTTTTTTTTTACCATTAATGGTTAGCTACTTATATTGTTCCATTTATTAACATTAAATAACATTACAGGTACTTCAAGCAACCATATTCATTTTTTACATTAATTTTACTACAGCTAAACTCAGGGTCTTATTTTCTTCAGTTTTATATGTAGAACCAATCAGTTGCTGGTTTCGTAAGCTTTAACATAAACAATGCCGGCAGCGGTCTCGTCTCCTCTAATATTCCACGTATTATTAATATATTGTATTGTTAATTTTGCACACACGAACATTAATTCAATAAAAACAAATTCAGAAACATTAATTAAAATATATATGAACAGTAAATAAGTGTTGCTTTCATATTCTTGTGTAAAGTAATGACGATATGTTTTCACGTGTGCGCATGCGCACTTACATATGCGATCTCTCTTTTTCTTTACCATTATCGTTAGCTACTTCTATTGTTCCATTTATTAACATTAAATAACATTACTTAAAACAACCATATTAATTTTACTACAGCTACAACCAAGGTCTTATTTTCTTCAGTTTTATATGTAGAACCAGTCAGTCACTGGTTTTGTAATCAACGAAAGCAATGCTGTGTCATTTCCTCATGTGTTTTAATTTTCTACGTATTATTAATGAACAATAATGAATCTTTTGTACATAAGAGAAATGACGCTGTTTACACGATTATGCACGTTGTCTGCACGTTGGCGGGCCGTTCAAACCCGTCGAAATTCAAGTTTCCGCCGTCAAAATTTTTATTTATTTATTTTTTTGTGTGTTCCAATAAAATACGTTAAGAATTAAAAACTCGCGAAATTTGAGAAGCTGCTATACGACATTTAACCCTTCAATATGTCTTCAAAGAGACCATGACACAGAGAAAGTGGTGCTAGTGCTTCCAGGCATAAAGCACAAGTCACTGTCTATCCAGGAAAAGGGTGAATTTCCATGGTCCGGCAATTTCCATGGTCCGGCACCGGTCAGGTCCCGAGGTTGCCGGACTAGAGAGGTACAACCTGTACCAGACTCAAATTAATTTTCTCCATACGAAGTTGTATTTAAATTTGGACGATTTGAATTTTGCGAAGTTTTTACAGTTTAAATAGGTGTCCACAGGTGAGAGCCTACGTATGAAGAAACAAACATTCCTGCACTTTGAGACCAGCAGACAACCTTTTGCAATTCCTCAATAGATGGAGCTGTCGCACCACTGCCATTAGCAAACAAACCGCACAGCAGCAAGGGTTGTGTAGCTGCAGCCATTTATTTTTTATTTTTTACCTAGTGAGTAAGTAAATAATCTTATTCTTCGCAGAATATCAACAATATTAGTTAAATTTATTGTTTTATAGTACTGTATAGAGAATACTTGTAATTGCTAAATACTGTAATGAGGTAACAGTCTTTGTAAGGGGCCGATTTAAAAAACCTCTGCTACAACTCATCGACTAGCGTCCTGGAAGACGTATGGTAATTTTCAAGGTATATTTTTGTAATAAAAAGTACGTCTTTCAAGCTGAAAAATACGGTACTCTGCTTTTTCATAAAGAGGAAATAACCAGGGCCACTGTATGCTTACCTGACGGATACACAGGAACTGACGTAGTCTGTCATACTGAAACTTCCAGGGTTAAATGTCTTTCATGTGAATCTACATTGAGTACAATTCATCCTGGTGGTTTAACAGATGTCCTCGTTTTCCACAGACCAGGTGCTCCCAGAATATTGAGAGAGGGATGTTAATTGTGTGATTATCTGGTTTACCACACTAGTGTTGCCTTACAGCCTACACAATTCCCAATTGGTAGTATTACACATACACTTACACAAACCTGACAGGAGAGGATGGATTAAATAGCACCATATGTTAAGGTAATTGAACACCCTCCTCGAGTTGTTTGCTAACTACAGAAAGATTGTACCATTACCTGGCGAGTCATTAGGTCAGATGAGTTTAACTTCACATCATATACAGTACCTTTAAAATGCAGACCCAAACTCAATTTATATACCAGCTTACAGAATACCTCATAGCCAACACGCTGTAGTGCAAGACATGGTTCACTATATGCTGGAACAAGAGGTTATCACACATTCAAAGTCTCCTTTCAATAGCCCATTGTTTTTAGTCTCTAAGAAGGATGGAGGTTGGCGCCCAGGCATTGATTTTCGGCGAGTCAACGAAGAAACTATCCCGGATACTCGATGCCTGTCCTGAGTGATAAATTGCAATCTTTAGGCAAAGATAATTCTATTTCGAGCAACCTTGATCTTCTTACTGGATATTGGCAAATTCTTCTTGACGAAAAATCTCGTGAGATTACTGCTTTTAGCACTCCTTTGGGTCATTTTGAATTTTTATTTATGCATTTCGACCTTCGAAATACGCCACTGACTTTTCAAAGGATGTTTAACACTGTTTGGTAATTTAATAATAGGCACCACAATATGTACCTATTTAGATGATCTCATCGCAGTCAGTAAAGATGTAGACAGTCACCTTGTCAAACTCCGTGAAGTTTTCCAGAAACTTTGTACAGAGTGGGACTTAAAGTTAAACTTTCTAAATGTGAATTTTTAAAATCAAGAAAAAATTACTTAGTCATGTAGTCAATGAAGATGGCATTCATAGAGTTGACCGCAAAGTCAAAGCAGTTGTACAATTCCCAAGTCCTTCAACCGTTGATAAGGTGCATAGTTTTCTTGGTTTATCAGGATATTAGCTTTCTTTTATAAAAGGGTATGTGACGTTATCTTCACCACTGACTAAGATACTCAAGAAGGACACAACTTTTGTATGGTATGCTAAACAGGAGGTTAGTTTTATTGCACTGAAGACAGCACTTACCAATGCACCTGTTTTAGCACTTCCTGACTACACTCAGCCAAATACTCTGTGTACCAGCGCCTCAAAACAATTGCTAGGGGCTGTACTCCTGCTGCTGGACACACGAGGGAAGCATCGAGTGATTATTTACATCAGTCGTAAACTTAATGACACAAACATGCTATTCAGTAACGCATCTGGAAGTATTAGCTGTTGTCTGGGTGCTTAAGAAGTTTAAGGATCTAATTTTTGGCTAACCCTTAACCGTCCATACGGATCGTATGGCAGTGACAGAGCTGTTCCACAGGAAAAACCTTTCAGGCAGACTAGCTCGCTGGCATCTGACAATTCAAGAATTCTCCCCCGACTACGAGTATTTACCGGGACTTGTGAACATGGTCGCCGATGCTTTGTCTTGACATATAGCACCAGTGATGCCTGTATCTTCGTACACTTTCTCACAATTATGTGATGAATAGCGACTTGTTCCCTTGTGGTCTATGGTCATTTTTGCTTTAGAGTCGGGGGAGGAGTCAAATACCTGTACAGTGGTCCCTCGGTTAATGAACGCCTCGGTTAACGAAATTTCGGTTAACGAATTACCTTCCATAAGAATCTTTTCGGTTAATGAACAAAAATTTGGTTAACGAAATTCTTACGAAAATGTTTTGACATGCTTTGGCTTGCTCACCAGCTGGAAAATTAGTCCGCCAATACAGAAATCGGTTCTAGGGCTTACAATCATTAACATTGGAGTAAATATCAAGAAGGTTGTACTATAGGGGGCAGTGAAATTTTGCTCAAAGCTGCACTCTTCAGGCATTGTTCCTTATACATATCGAAGACTCCATGCCAAATTTGAAGCTGATATGTCGAGGTTTAGTCTGCCGCATTTTCTACTGAAATTTTTAAATTTACCTACAGTACTAGCCAAACAGCCGCTGTGGCGGTGCAATGTTCTGTTCAGTGTTTATCAACTTTTTTTTCATATCTCTTATTTCATTTAAGTTGTCTTGTTTCAGATGAGTATGGTGCTATGTCTATATTGATTATCAGCCTTTTCTCATTTCATTTCTCAATGTTGTGTTACTGTACTGTAATGTAGATATCTGGTAGCTGGAGATATTCCTTATGTTGAGGATAATTCAGATGATTCAAGAGATATTCCTCTCGTCAATACTGATGCTGATTTTGTCCCTGATCCAAGGGCTCTGACAGACACCAGTTCACAGAACCGGACAAGACTCCCTACACTGGCTGCCGCTTGTGACCGATACTTGATTAGTGATTATGCTGGAGCTGCCATTGCTACTGCCACCTTAACTGACTATGGCATTATCACAAAGGATGACAAGAGTCAGGTTATTGGACCACATAAGCTGCGGGATGCGAGACAAAAATACCGATTTAAGAGGCAAGAAATTGAGATGGCTAGTTTAGATAATTTGACGTCACTCTATTTTGATGGTAAGAAGACCGCCACTCGTGTGATGATAAAGAATGAGAAGACCGAGAAATGGAGTTCGAGGATGATGGTGAAAGATCATTATGTCATCATGGTTGAGCCTGGCAATGAATATCTCACACATGTGACTCCCAAGACTGGACACGGAAAGCAGATTGCCAAAACTATTCACGAGTTTCTGGTGGAGAAAAATATAACCCAGCAGCCCATTGTGTGTGTTGGTTGTGATGGAACCAATGTAAATGTAGGATCAGAAAATGGAGTCATTCATCATCTTGAAATGTTACTTGGTCACCCGCTCCATTATTTCATATGTCAGCTTCACGGAAATGAGCTGCCTTTCCGCGCAGTTTTTTATCACTATGATGGTAAACCAAGTGGTCCTGAGCATTGGCGTGGTCCCATTGGAAAGCAGATCAAGGAGTCTTTGTCTGAGCTTCCAGTTGTCGCCTTCCAGCCAGTCAGTTTCCCTGATTTCCCTGTGTTTAATGATAAAGTGGAGAAAGATCTGTCCTGGGATCAGAAATACCTGTATAGGATTTGTAAAGGGGTTATCACAGGTGTTGTTGAAGATGACTTGGCTGCTATTGAGCCAGGTCCTCCCTGTATGTCAAGGTGGAACACCTTATGGAGTAGAATCCTCAGGCTGTATGTAGCAACATCAAGACCCAGCCATGAGTTGAAAAGAATTGTCATTACAATAATAAAGTTCAGTGCTCCAATGTGGTTTTACATCAAGATACACCCTTACGTAACACACGGCTCAAGGAACGTATTCCAGTCCCTGCTATATATGAAACACCTGAATAGTGAGGAGGAGACGATAGTGAAGAAGGCTGTCCAGAGAAATGCATACTTCGCCCACACAGATCAACTTCTTCTTGGTATGTGTGCAGATGAGGACATGACTGTTAGAGAAAAAGCTGTCTCAATGATAAGAAAAATTAGAGAGGAGAATCAGCAAAAGGAAGAATGCACTGGCAGATCTGAAGAGGAGGAGGAAGATTCTGATGCTGCTGTTGACGAGAATTTGTTAAACTATACTGATGAGGAGGGTAAAGATGGAGATGGGAATGAGGATGTGCCTCCTGTAGTCAACATGAGAAAGGTGGTGACTCCGAAACTAAAGTGGCAAGCAAAAAACTATCATTCAATGATTAACTGGAGGAATGAACTCAAGACTGAGCCTCCTTACATTGCTTCTCTGTCAAATCTACAGGTTAATGACATTCTTGAGACACCATTAGTGGTGCCCAAGTGGCCAAACAGCACTCAGGCGGTCGAGAGAGGCATGAAAGTGATGACTGAAGCTTGCACTGAAGTGACGGGATACGAATCGAGAGATGGATATATTAGGCAAAGATTATTGTCTAGGAAAATGATGCCAAGGTTCCGCACAAAAAAGAATTTCAATATGAACTTGTAATGATTTTCTATATGGTGTACCTGTAAAATAACATGTGAATTAAATCGATGTCACCCATGTAAAATTTATCATTATCCTGGAAAACATTAAATGACACCTAATTTTTGGTATACACTAAAAGTTGACAAAAAGTCGTTCGCGATGCGGCAGGGTAAGTATGCATGAAATGGCATGAAATTTTGCACAGGTGTTTGTTACAGCCATACAAACGATGCCTGAAAAGTGCAGCCTGCAACTCAAATAAAAGTGTTTTTACCCTGCCCCCTATTGTACTATTCAATAATTTCCAAGTTTTATTTTAAAATTTGTAGTCATTTTAACACTTATTTAACATAATTGCAGTACAGGGAACTAGTTTTTGGTGTGTCCATCAGCCACTCCACTCCACTCACCCACCAAGGCCTCAGTTTGTATCCCTATTCAGTGGAGAAAACATCTTGCTTGTGGGTCTCTTGAACACAGAATATTTTTACATTTTTACAGTACAATTATTGGTCATTCTTAAATTTATTTAACATATTGACAATATATAGTGCAGTGCAGTGTTGATTTAAAGAAAATAATCTTGAATTACACCTAGTGAACTTAAAATTTTATGGGTGAAATGACGGCATCAAGCATGGGGTGATTTCTCTTCCACTTCCTTCTCTTCTCCCTTCTCCTCCACCCCCACTTCTAATTCCCATCATCATCATCAACCAGAAGCCTTCTACATACACACCTCAAAGAAAGTGTACTTTACTGCATTTTTTTTTACTTTGTATGTAATTTTTGGTGAGCTGGAACCAATTAACCCAAAATCCCATTGAAACAATGCTTTCAGTTAACAAAATTTTCGGTTAACGAACGACCTTCTGGAATGAATTGTGTTCGTTAACCGAGGGACCACTGTACAGTATACCAAAGTTACCTCATCCGTTAAGTAATTTTGAATTACATCAAGACATACTCCACGTCTGCAGACAAGATACTGTCACAAATTTTTGTACCTGACACTATAAACGGCGGTACAAACCCTGGCTATGTAAACATTAAGGACCAGACCCCTGGCCTGTGACTTGAGTTTTTAGCCAGTCCTACACTCTCTTTCTCTCGCCTCCGAAACACGCGAGGCTCCTGAAGCTCCAATACATATCATTCATAATTTTATTAACGCTCCCAGCTCATAGCATTAATTACGGTGATATCTTAACAATTTGTGCACTAGTTTATCTTCTTAATACAGTAAATAGAGAAAAGATCATTTGGGTTTGATATTTTCACCCATATACATTATACAGTTGGGTCTTCATTTACACTGTCAATTGAACCTGTGGAGGCCAATGTAAAACGAGAAACGCGTAAATGAAATAACAGAACATATGCGATTAATTGAAATAGAGACTGGGCCGACCCCCAAACTCCACTTTTTCCGACACAATACCTACGTTGTAGTAAAAATAACATCCTAATTTTATGATGGTATGCACACATAATTAATAATTAAGAGAAATATCAATAATATTAGGTTTTTTTAACACTTACGTTAGTAGAAAAGCAGGGTCTGCACACGTGGATGGTGGCTGGTTCCAAGGCAGAGGGCAGATTAGTTGCCCTCCCAGACAAACCCTTCAAACTCCATATCCTCACTGTCAATATCACTGTCACTGACTTGGGCTGGCTGTGGTTGTGGTGGGTTGCGGGCAAGGAAGTCCTCAATGCTACGTTGACGACTAGCATTGATGTTGTCGAGATAGATCTGGATATACGGCTCCAAAAATTTCGTCAGATGGTTACTAGACGCTTCATACCAATGCTTGTCTGGGTCGTTGGCAAGGATGAGCTTAAGTTTCTCCCCCAACTCAATGATTTCCTTCACATCATCATGGCTTAGTCCAGGTAATTCAATGTGTTTCTCTGGTGGTGGGGGTCCCGTGGCAGCCATTATGAGTTGTGAGGGGAATAGCGGGCACAAGAGAGAACTGTATACGCGGACTGAGAACAATGAGACAGGCCCTGCTAGGTCAGTGACTTCTTCCCTCCCGTGGCAGGGCACGTCATATTTCATTAAACCAATCACAGCTAGCGGGGGAGGGAGGTAAGGATGCGTGGCCCAATCACAGTCTGATACATCATATGGCGACACCGATAACGCAACAGCGCACCCCTCCCCGCGCCGCTTCCTCCCGCTTGTGGTCAGGCATGGCGGGAGGTTTGAATCCAAAATGGCGCTGCTGGATCGCCAGCTGCTCTCCGCGTAAATGACCAAATTTACCGAGTAATTAAAGCATTTCAATTCTGGCAAGGCACTGCGTAAATGACAAAACGCGCAAACAAAAACTGCATAAATCCAGACTCAACTGTACTTTTATTTATGATTCTTCCAAGGAACCTGCAAGACTCATATTAAAGGACATTCAACAGGAATTACAAGAGGAAGGATTCCCTATATCAAGGGGAGCTTCCGGCTTAAATCGATGAAAAATGAAAATATATCATAAAATGTAAAAAAAAAAAATCCTGGGCAAAGGTGTTGCCTATGGCCATATGTGGACAGAGTTTTATAGCAATATTGTAATATTTATGCAATTATGCATGGTTCCCCCCCTACCCCCCCCCCCCTCCCACCTTCCCACGTCCCTTTGGGTAGACATATGAATGATTATGGTAAAATATCCCCCCCCCCCCAAATATGAAATTAAATAGCACAAAAAAAGACTTTAGAAATTCATTTCAGGCAATTCTCTCTCTCTGGTGAGTAGAGGGAAGCAAGGGAAGGTCAGGGTTGCCAATTTAGTGAAAAAAGTCACTAATCCTAGCAAATTTGGTACTATGTTGCTTGCAATATGTAACATGGATTGTGACTAACGACTTTTTGGGCAAATTTCTAGGATGTGTAGGAGAAGTTTAGGGAATTATACTATTCTAATGCGCGAGACTAAAACAAATGTGAGATGGAGACGGATGATTACATTGACTTATAAATGACACTGGTCTGTCACAAGGGGGTAACATTATATGGACTGAGCCATATATGACATGACTGTCATGTCTGATGAGAGGTCCTTTACACCTATCCCTATTGTCCTATACTAGACATGACCAGATCAAATTGAAATGTATTGTTAGATACTGGTGAGCTGTTATGACCCTTGGCCTCTTAGGTTGTAACAAAATCACAAATTCAACTTCTTCATGTATTATAGGTCCAAGGAATAGATCCCACCAAAATCATCACCTCATTACTATGGGGTATATTGAAATACATGCAGTAAATTTAATTACAGAATATATTGACAAACAAACAATAAAACAAATATATCAATTATGTACAAAAATAAACAAATACAAATTAAATCCGATCAAATAAATGACTCGACCGAGTGACAAAATAATTAACATAAAAGTAAAGACTAAACATTTGTTTAGTTTTAGCAACTACCATGAACAACGTGGTATATCCACCACACGAAACCTCATAAATAAGTTATTTTCCGTGGAACTCTAAAATATGATTAACAATAATCTCATATAATACTTGGTGTTCTAAAAGTCGAGCAAGGTTTACATGTTATACCTCTAGAAATATACTGTACAATAAGAAAGGAGATACTCTGTACTTAACTTATCACTGCCGGCCCAATACTAACGTCACGCGGCTTGGGATGTAAACAAAGCGAGCAGAAATGATGTCACAAACAAAAGACGTTCACGTTGCGATTCCACAACCAACCATTAAACTCTCACTTGTAACATGAGTACTTGTACAGTGCATAATTGTAATCATACTAATTATTATAATTTTCCCAAGATTATTGCATTTTGACTTTTGGATAAAGGAATTATCATGTAAATTCATTGAAAATAATTTTTACATTTATTATGGTCTTGTTCTTGCCACTGTTTCTGATGTACACTCGGAAGTGGACAGGTCTAGAGTATGACGGACTCCGTAGTCCATACATGTACCGCGGCCTCCACCCACACCTCAGTTCCTCTCCAGTGGCCAAAACTGACATTTGCACAAACATGGCACTGTCGTATGGGCAAGCTCACCACAAAAGTTGGGAATCGATACCCAAATTAAAAGCTTGGTTAAGACCTTACGAGATGTTGAAGATGAAAGCCTTCTGTGTGTACTGCAAGTGTGAACTGAATGCTAAACTCAGTGATCTGAGGAAACATGCTAAATCAAACGAGCACATTAAGAAGTCAGAACCATTCAGTAGTTCACTTCAGATGAAAATTAATTTTGATAGAAGTAATGCTAATGAACTGTCATCCGCAGGCGCAACTGAAGGACGTCTGGCTGTATAGCAAAAAAAAAAATTCATTCCTAACGACTGATCACGTCACAGAAGTGTGCAAAAAATAGTTCAGTGATTGTGGAGGTGCTAGCAAAATGAAAATGCATAGAACAAAATGTAAAGAATTAGTAGTAAATGTTCTTGGACCCCATTTTTTGAACATGCTGAAAAGTGAAGTAGGGGAAGTCAGTTCAGTTTACTGATCGATGAATCTACTGACATAGCCACCAACAAATTCATTGGTGTAGTCATATGCTACTATAGTGAAAGCTTGGGAAAAATTGTCAACATACTTAGGGCTTGTCGAAATTGAGCCTGGTACTGCAGTAGTGATAATGGAAGACTTGAAAAAATTGTTGCATGATTTGAAACTTAACCCTAAACAGCTGGTAGGGATTGGTGTAGATAATGCCAGTGTGAACACTGGAGTGAATAATGGAGTGATTGAGCTGCTGACAAAAATAATTTTCTCTTCCCAGTTTAATTATGATCAGATGTGTATGCCATTCAATCCAACTTGCGGTTTGTCATGCTTCTGAGAAAACCCTACCTAGAAATATAGACTGCTTGGTAAGAGAGACTTATAACTGGTTTAGTCATTCCACTAAGACACACATGATGTACAGGAACCTGTTCATTACTTTAAATAATAGACATCAGCCTCTAAAGATACCCAGTGTTGCGCATACTTTCGCAGTGGAAGGAGCTCACGTTTCACTTTGATGAAGTCAGAAAATCAGAAAAGTGTTATAGTGCAGAAATGCCGTTTCAGATGTTCTCTGACCCAGTTAACAAACTCTATCTCCTGTGTCTAAGACCTATTTTGTAAGATGTCCAAAGAACTGTAAAGGCTTTTGAGAGTGAATCAGCTGATCCAACAAAATTATTACTGGATCTTAGTCTTAATCAAAACAATTTGTGGAGAAATTATGTTGCCAACCACAAAAATTGATCCATTGTCAGCAGACATAGCCTCTCATGTCGATGAAAGTGCCTACCTTGGGTATGAATTTGAAAACTCTTGCAAAGAATTCAAACACTCAGGATGTTGAAAAGGAAGTGCGTAACAGATGCATTGCATTTATACTAAAACTGTGCTGTGCACTTAAACTAAGGCTTCCTGATAATTTTTCTGTGCTATCAAGGATGTCCATGTTTTCTGTCAACAAGTGCACAAGAAGAATTACGCCTCCAGTAAGAGACATGGCTGAGTTGTTTGGATACAGTGCTGTTAACATTGAAGAAATAGAAAATCAGTGGCATAATTTAACTTTCAGAGAGTGGCAAAACATATCTTCCACTCATGACTTATGGACAGAAATTAATCAATAAGTAGACTCTGCCAGAGACAAGCCATTTAAGGCACTTGTATCTCTGGCTATGGGAATATTATCACTTCCACACTTGAATGCCCAGGTCAGAAGACACACCCTCCCCACACACACACACACACCCTCCCCACACACACACACACACCCTCCCCACACACACACACACACACCCTCCCCACACACACACACACACACCCTCCCCACACACACACACACACACCCTCCCCACACACACACACACACCCTCCCCACACACACACACACACACACACCCTCCCCACACACACACACACCCACCCCAACAACCACACCCACCCCAACAACCACACCCACCCCAACAACCACACCCACCCCAACAACCACACCCACCCCAACAACCACACCCACCCCAACAACCACACCCACCCCAACAACCACACCCACCCCAACAACCACACCCACCCCAACAACCACACCCACCCCCAACAACCACACCCACCCCCAACAACCACACCCACCCCCAACAACCACACCCACCCCCAACAACCACACCCACCCCCAACAACCACACCCACCCCCAACAACCTCACCCACCCCCAACAACCACACCCACCCCAACAACCACACCCACCCCAACAACCACACCCACCCCAACAACCACACCCACCCCAACAACCACACCCACCCCAACAACCGCACCCACCCCCAACAACCACACCCACCCCCAACAACCACACCCACCCCCAACAACCACACCCACCCCCAACAACCACACCCACCCCCAACAACCACACCCACCCCAACAACCACACCCACCCCAACAACCACACCCACCCCAACAACCACACCCACCCCAACAACCACATCCACCACAAAAACACACACACCCCAACAACCACATCCACCACAAAAACACACACACCCCAACATAACACCCTCCCCACACACACACACCCCAACATAACACCCTACCCACACACACACACCCCAACAACCACACCCCCCCAACAACCACACCCCTCCAACAACCACACCCCCAACAACCACACCCCCCAACAACCACACCCCCCAACAACCACACCCCCCAACAACCACACCCCCCAACAACCACACCCCCCAACAACCACACCCCCCAACAACCACACCCCCCAACAACCACACCCCAACATAACACCCTCACCCCAACATAACACCCTCCCCAACATAACACCCTCCCCACACACACCCCCCAACATAACACCCTCCCCACACACACCCCCCAACATAACACCCTCCCCACACACACGCCCCAACATAACACCCTCCCCCCCCCACACACACACCCCAACATAACACCCTCCCCACACACACACCCCAACATAACACCCTCCCCACACACACCCCAACATAACACCCTCCCCAACATAACACCCTCCCCAACATAACACCCTCCCCCCAACATAACACCCTCCCCCCAACATAACACCCTCCCCACAACATAACACCCTCCCCACACACAACACCCCCCAACATAACACCCTCCCCACACACAACACCCCCCAACACAACACCCTCCCCACACACACACACACATACACCCCAACATAACACCCTCCCCACACACCCCAACAACCACACCCACCAACAACCACACACACCAACAACCACACACACCCCCCAACATAACACCCTCCCCACACACACACCCCCCAACATAACACCCTCCCCACACACACACCCCCCAACATAACACCCTCCCCACACACACCCCAACATAACACCCTCCCCACACACACACACACCCCCCAACATAACACCCTCCCCACACACACACCCCCCAACATAACACCCTCCCCACACACACACCCCCCAACATAACTAAAATTAAAACGCTCTACCACCCCCATTGACTTACCAATGAAACTCTTCAAGGAGTTCTCCCCGGAGCTTGCTAAACCCCTCTGCTCCATCATCAATGCTTCTCTCAGTCAAGCCAGATGCCCAGCTGACTGGAAAACCTCTTATGTATCACCAGTGCCCAAGTCAACCAGCCCACAATCCTTAAATCAGCTACGACCTATTGCAATCACCCCAATACCCAGCCTAATCTGTGAAAGTTTTGTGTTCGACTGGGCTTATGCTGATATTGCAGGAGTCGTAGACCCTCAGCAATTTGGCAACATGAAAACTTCCTCCACCACTCACTGTCTTGTCAGCTTTCTCGATTACATATACCGCCATCTCGAGAAACGAAAAACATCTGTAGCTGTCGCCTTCATTGATTTCACTAAAGCGTTCGACCTAGTCGACCACAATATAATCATCAACAAAGCTATTGACCTCGGGCTTCGAAGAAGCCTCATACCATGGCTTACAGACTTCCTCAGTGACCGACGCCAAGCTGTACGCTTCCGAGGGGCTGTCTCCACCTCTCAGTCACTCACCTGTGGCGTCCCCCAAGGCACCAAGATGGGACCACTCTGCTTCCTTATGCTCATCAATGATGCCCTAAGAGAAACCCCTGCTCGCTGGAAATATGTCGACGACTCCACCATTGGGATCAGCGTCAACAATTCTGCTCCCAACTATACCGCCCTTCAGGATTTATTGAACAGTCTCCAAAACTGGGCCACCAACAACCATGTCACCATCAACCATACCAAGACCATGGTTATGCACATCAACCTCTCCTCCGACATTGTCCCACCTCCTTCCATTACTCTAGGTCCGAACACACTCCAGGTTGTAGATTCCACGAAGCTCCTCGGCGTCACCATAGACAACAAACTAAATTGGAAACCACACGTCAATAAAGTTGTCAAATCCTCCAGTTTCCGTCTCCACCTCCTCCGCCGACTCAAGTCCCTCGGAGTTCCTGCACACGAGCTCCTCAGTGTTTACACAACATTCATACTTCCCAAGCTCACCTATGCCTCCCCCACCTGGTCTTCCTCCCTAAATGCCACACAACGTAAACACCTAGAAAAAGTGCAAAAGAGGGCATGCAAGATTATTCTCTCCCCCTCCTACTCCACATATCAAGAAGCGCTCAACACACTGACCCTTTCGACTCTCACTGACCATCACCACGACCTCATCTGCAAATTTGGTAAGAAGCTTCTACACCATCCCCGACACCGGCTCCT
Organism: Homarus gammarus; assembly: GCA_958450375.1. Lineage (NCBI taxonomy): Eukaryota > Metazoa > Arthropoda > Malacostraca > Decapoda > Nephropidae > Homarus > Homarus gammarus. Next base: position 844,340 of record CAUDMG010004046.1, on the reverse strand, counting down.
ACTACCACCTGAGATCCCTTGTCCGAGAATTGCTGTGCGACACCACAACCGCATCCAGCCCATACGTGCACGAACTGATCGCTATAAGAACAGCCCAGTCCCAACCATTGTAAAAATTATCAATAACTTGTAATACTGTAACACTGTCACTATGTTGAAATGAACTGTAGTTTGAGCTTTTCCCCATCTAAGTTATTATATGTCTTATTTGTGTCACTTATGTTACTTGTATATTATTTGTAATTCGTAACCCATTCCCCAAATATGTAACTGTATATTTTCAGCCTTCTGGCTGCCAAGCTCTTTCAATAAACCGTTAATTATTATTATTATTATTATTATTATTAACACCCTCCCCACACACACACACCCCCCAACATAACACCCTCCCCACACACACACCCTCCCCACACACACACCCTCCCCACACACACACCCTCCCCACACACACACACCCTCCCCACACACACACACCCCCAACATAACACCCTCCCCACACACCCACCAACAACCACACCCACCAACAACCACACCCACCAACAACCACCCCCACCAACAACCACCCCCACCAACAACCACCCCCACACACACACAAAGTAACACCCTCCCCACACACCCCAACATAACACCCTCCCCCCCCCCCCACTCACACACACACACACACATCCTTGACCACCGAAGGGTCAAGACGTACCTGGCGCTCCTCTCCGAGCAGCCAGGTCAACTGTTAAGTTGGCCCATACCAACCCCTTCCCCTGAACCCTCCTCCTCACCGGAATATCAGTAAGTTCTCGTCAGAAGTTACAATTTCATTTGGGAAAGGAATGGAACCAGTGTTAAACAGAGGTGAACAGTGGTGAACAGTGCTTGAGTCAGTGGGAGCAACTCAACAGTAACAGTCGTACACAGTGAGGTCCCAGGTACCCAGTGATAACGGCCCGTGATAACCAGTGATGTGTTAATCCGTCTACGATAGGAGGGCCTGGGACCAGACCTCACTCATATAACACCATCTGTGAGGGAATTACTACACCACATGACCCTCATAACACCATATGTGAGGGAATTACTACACCACGTCAGGTCCCTCATAACACCATCTGTGAGGGAATTACCACACCACGTCAGGTCCCTAATAACACCATCTGTGAGGGAATTACTACACCACGTGAGGACCCTCATAACACCATCTGTGAGGTAATTACACCACGTGAGGTCCCCCATAACACCGTCTGTGAGGGAATTACTACACCACGTGGTCCCTCATAACACCATCTGCGAGGGAATCACTACACCACGTCAGGTCCCTCATAACACCATATGAGGGAACCACTACGTCACGTGAGGTCCCTCCTAACACCATCTAGGAGGGAGTTACTACACTACGTGTTTGCTGTTCAACACGTACAATCCTACATTAATCTGTATGTTCACTGTATGTTCCTTTACCTTTCTCTAATGAAGGCTTTTGTTAAACCACCAATGTATGTAATAAGTCCTTTATGTCCAATGTATATTTTCAGCCTTCGGGCTGCAGAACTTTTTCAATAAACCGTTAATTATTATTATTATTATTATTATTATTATTATTATTATTACACACAACACCCAACCCCCCACCCACACCCACACCCCCCACCCACACACACCCACCCACCCACCCACACACACCCACCCACAACCACACACACACCCACCCACAACCACACACACACACACACCCCCACCAACAACCACACACACCAACAACAATACACACAGACACCCACCAACAACCACACACACACACACACCAACAACCACATCCACCAACAACCACACCCACACACACAACCACACACACACACACACCCCCAACATCACACCCACCAACAACCATGCACACACACACACCCCAATATAACACCCTCCACACGCACACACCCTCCACACGCACACACCCTCCACACGCACACACCCCAACATCACACACACACACACAAACCACCCTTACACACACACACCCCAACATCACGCACACACACACCCCAACATCACACACACACACCCCAACATCACACACACCCCAACATCACACACACCCCAACATCACACCCCCCCTAACATCACACACACCCCCCCTAACATCACACACACCCCCCCTAACATCACACACACCCCAACATCACACACACCCCAACGTAACACACACACCCCAACGTAACACACACACCCCAACGTAACACACACACCCCAACGTAACACACACACCCCAACGTAACACACACACCCCAACGTAACACACACACACCCCAACGTAACACACACACACACACTGTAATGGTAGGGTGTGTCATACGGAGGCGAATTTTTTTTTTTTTTTGAGTTTGAAAAATCGGCCCATGGTATTAATGATGTAGTTCTATGTGCAGAATCATGTGATATCTTCAGATTTGAAAATCTTTCATTTTTTGCTAGGTAAATTTTAACTTGAAATCTTATGAAAATTCAGTATTCCCACCCTTTTACCAGCACCACTAAATAGCTTATTTAAAGTAAAGTAAATGTATCAGGTTAATTTATTAGGATGAAAATGATCCAGAATAGTGAAACGAATGATCTTGACACATTTATTAAATTTAATATTCCTTTAGAAAACAAAATCATCAAATGCAAAAACCGGTGTTGCTGCACACCATAGAGAACATGTCTTTCTTGCTTCTGTTTCTACTCATCACCTCCCTGCTGACCACCTGAGCTCGGATGTAGCCTTCCCTCCTCTCCTGGCTGTACACGTGACTGCTGGCCTCGCTCACTTGCTGTACACAACGCTCTATACTCTGGGTGTGCGAGGGCCAGGCAGGGACATGCATGGGGTTGTCCAGGAAAGCTCTGACTTGAACATTGGTGAGGCTGCAGGTAAGAGGGGGCTCACTGCCAGCCTGGATGTTATCCAGATCTATGAGATCAGTGAGGGTCTTGGCACCTAGATTGACTTCAGGAGTCTTCCTGACCCTGAAGGAATCGTCACCAACTGATTCGTCATGCCCAGATCCTCTCATAAGTCTCATATCCAAGATCTTTTTGACTGCCACTCTTCTCTCCTCATCCTTACTGCAGAGCATTGTCTGCAGAACTGCCTCGGGATGAGCATACCAGGAAGATCTCCTCACAGTCTGCTCCACAATCTGAACAACCTTCCTTGGCTGACTCCTCAGGAGCTCAAGCTGGAAGAGAACATGCCTCGGACCTTCGGAGAATGATGACTTGACCTTGGTGTTGAACCAATTTGGCAAGTAGACACTCACGATGAATTGGACAATAAGTCTCAGGTTGTGAAGCTGGTTCCCTTTCAGTTTATGATGAGCGACCCAAATTCTGCAGAACCTGAGAGCCGTTGTGAGCCACCTAGAATGTGAGGCTGGACCTATCTGCAGGTAAGCAAGTCTATCAGGCATGACCCCAGTTTTGATGGCACTGCAAATCATGTAACCATAGTACTGGTCAGTACTCAGGTCGTCAATGACAGTATGTGCAAGCTCAACGAGTGGAGGGCCAACTGTGATTTTTTCAAAGCTCGGATTTATTTCTAACTCAGTGGCAGAGTCCAGCATCTTGCCAAGAGGACCAGACCATCTGTTGTTTGAAAGAGTCTTGCCATCCAGCTCCTGGATCAGATGTTTGAGCGGCAACGCGTTGGTGTGGAGGTCACAAACAATCCAGACCAGCTTCCTCCCAATCTTCCGCTCTATCCACTGTATGACCCCCCCCCTTGCCACCCTGTGTTCGTGTTGGTGCTGTCCCCTCCAATGGCCTGCAGGGTCTGGTCTACGTTCCTCTCTCTGAGCCAGTTCACAATGTTATCTGCCACTATCTCAGCTGGTTTCCTGATGTCATCTTTCTCTGGAGTGAAATGCCACAAATACTTCCCTCCTGGTTCACTGCAGCAGGAGTAGTGTTCCTCCTTCACCATGGCAGGGAACAACTTGTCAGAATCTCCAACTTTCATGAACACTTTAGTGTCATCCCTTCTCCCATCAAAGAACAAACAATTGATTCCATTTTCTCTTATCCCCTTATCAAACTCCTCTTCTAGGTTACTGACAAGTTTCTCCTGAGCTCTCCTTACTTTGTTATGATCTATCACCAGGTGGACATCATCAGGTGTTATCAAACCACCGTCAATCCAGGCAGCTGTTGCTATCTCTGCAGTTTCTCTGAGACCAGTGTGGTGTCGCATGCTGGCCAGAGCTATGCTCGGGATATCTTTCCTATTTCGAATGTTATGCCTGGAAGGTTTGGGATCATTATTTTCTGGGTTAGGGACAAAGTCACCATTCTCCTGGTCAGCACTCGGATCAGCCATGGGGAAGTCATTAAACTCTGAATCAGCTTGACTCCAATCATCGGCCTTTTTTACCTCACCCTGGGCCTTCTCAAGTCTCTTTTCCTCGGCAACTCTTCTCCTCTTCTGTCTCTCTGTGGCAGCCTCCTGTCTCTTGGACTCCGGAATATCTTGGCTAGAAATCATGAGAGCCCCTATACTGCCTGTCTTCTCTCTCTGTGCTTTGACAAATGCCAGTTCGGTCACAGGAATCTTCAGTTCACGCTTGCAAATATAGGAGATGTGGGCCTCGGATTTACAGTCACGATCGCATCCAAACTCAGGACAGAGAACAATTGGGCACTTGCAAGTAATTATGTCAAATAACTGGTCCAGTTGCTTGGCAAAGCTGTCCTTAACTGCAAGTTTTCCTCTCCCAAGAGAGATATCTCTTGCCTTTTCCCAACTGGCTAGCAGTCTCTCACTAATCTTCTTCTGACTTGTTATGACTGGAGGCTTGAACTGAGTGTTAGCCAGAGTGTACTGTGCCAAGACAGCTTTGGTCATATCACTGGCAATGTCTTTGTTTGTGTAAGTTCTTTGGTTCTTTTCACTGATTTGCCTGATTAAAACACCGTATCTCAAAGCATCTCTCAATGTAGGCAACTCCGACTTCAGGAGCTCTCTCCCAGACCCAAGATAGTGACTGAGATGGCTGGATTTTGGGTTCCTCGTCCTGACACAAGCAGCCATCGCAAATATTATCAACTTATAAATGCATCAGAATCTGAAACAGAAAAAAATATTGTTAGTTGGGTTGTTAAAGAATGAAGTCAGAAAGCAATGTTCACTATTTAATTGTAATGCACTAATGCAGCTGTACGTTAGATTTTCGATAAATTTCACGCTAAACTTTACCTAGCAAAAGGTTGCAAAATATTGAAACTGAAATTATTTTCTGTTTACACTAAAATCTACCAAAAAAGTGATGGGCCATTAGTTTTAGCTGATATTCCCTCCTATGACACACCCTATTATTATAGCATGAAAGTTATCTATGCTTATGTCTAATGCCTATGTCTACTTACTATGTCCCGATGTATCATGTCTGTACCGCGCTTGTCAAGTAACTAGAAGATCTCATTTATTGTCCTAGTAATGTCTAGTAACTCTCCTTGCCGAGCTTGCTAAATTCTCTCAGATCGGCTCAGGCCTGGCTACGACAAGGAGTACTTTTTGCTTGCCCTTATTTTTGTACCTGTTGGTTATCTTGCCAAGTCTTGTACTTATGGAATATATTTACTGCTCGTGCTCTGGAGTTTGAAGAACCTTGTCTAGGATTACATCCCACCACATGGCACAGTGTGAGTAGCTCCAACACAACAGTTTACAAGTTTCAAGAGCAGGTTCTCGTCTGTTTCCCTCCTAGAAGATGGATTCTACAGTGCCCCTGGATTTAAAGTGCTTTGTGACCTTGTGAAGTGCCCTAAGTGAAGTGCAGTGCCTTTTATGTCTGTTTTGCTATGTTTCTGGGGCCCTACAGGTTGCAGAAACCCTTTTAGCCCAGTTTTCAAGAGAGCACTTCAGGCATACATCCTCCGTCTACGCCGGCCCGCAAGCCACTGGTCTCTTCGCCATCTCGCCGGGCACGCGGAGGAATACAGTCCAGTACCACCGTTGCCAACCTTCTCCACTCAACCTCACAAATATTACAGTCAAAACTTTTTTACTTGCCCGCCAGTTCCTGCACTTAGGCAAGTACATTATTCTCCTCGTCTTTCCCACTGCAACCATACCAAACACGAGATGTCTGACCACGACGATTTGCTGGGGAATTTAAATGAGGATTATGAGGAAGACGAAGCCTCACAGACCCTCCCACCCCCCCTCACGCCCCACACGCCGGGCGCGCCAAATTCAAAAGATGGGAGCCAGGATATACCTCATTTAATTCACTTTCTACAAGTTTCACAAGAGAAGGAAGCCCAAAGACGACAATTTGAGGAGGAAGAACGACGTCAAGAGGAATTGTCAAGACAGTCAGAGGAATCAGCTTACCGTCTTCAACTCCAACAACAAGCTGATAACCGCAAACTCCTGGAACTATTTGAATTGCTGGCAACGAGGACGACTTCACCAGGTGCCACAACCAATTTGCCAGCTTCAGCCTCTTCATCTACCCTTCAGACAACGCCTCCTCACACGTCACCTATCCCTCTTGGGTATGCCTGAGTGCCTTCTCAACCACCCGCTCCAGTCTCAACTCTCGTCGACCTCTCCGTGCCTCCTCCATTACCTGCCGTCTCGAGTACACCCCTGCACAGCAAGTCTTCAGTTTCCAGCCCCCCACCTCTCCAATCTGATGCAACATATCAAGTATACCGTCAATGGCGACGTCGTTTCGAAGACCTTGCTGTTATGTCTGACCTCAACCGAATGCCCCCTCATAAACAACTCATCCAATTAAGATCGTGCATTTCCCTCGATGTTCAACGCCTCCTAGAGCACACACTAGCCATTCCCCCTGACTCCCCCATGTCAGTGACAGAGGTTTTAAACGCCTTGCAGAGTCATTTCCGAGGCCTCCGCAATGAAGCTTTGCGTCGTAGGGAACTGCTATCCTGCAAACAAGCTTCTGGGGAATCATTCTCAGACTTCTACGCACGACTTTAGGACCTAGCAGCCGAGGTGGACCTATGTACAGGCGATCCTGTAACCTGTGCTGAGATCCAGCTCAAGATGATCTTGCTGATGGGTGTACATGACGAGGACCTGCTTCAGAAACTCCTCACCCTCGACGCCGCCTCTTCCCTCACCGATATCGTCACCTGTTGTAGGTCGTATGAGGCCACAAGAGAGGCTGCCTCAGCTATACACTCATCTCCGTCTCAAGTTCACGCCGTCTCCACCTACAAGAGGAATCAACGCCAGATGCAGACGGCGTCCTCTCCACAGCCCCCGTCACAGTCACCTGTTTCTTCTCCCGAATCCCGCAGAAACTGTCAGCGCCAGCACGGTCCAGGAAAGTGCCCTGCAGCTCAAAGTAAATGTCGAAACTGTGGGTTTCAAGGCCATTGGGCCTGCACAACTCGATGTCCTGCCAACAAGGTCTCATGCAACGCTTGCAATAAGCAAGGACACTTTGCCAAGTGTTGCAGGTCCACCAAGAAGCCTCCATCTCCAGGTCAAAACGTCTCTTCACAGCCCGACAGAACGTCCACACCACCGTCTCCCAAGAACAACAAAGGATGCTGACACGTGGATGATGCCTCGAGTGACAGGTCCCCCAAGCCCGTCAATGTTCGTCTGTCCTACGGTGCCAACTCTTCCAACCTCCTGATGATACCTGACACGGGCGCGGACATCACGGTGATTGGACCAACACACCTGGACGCCCTCAACATTCCCAGGAGTAACCTGTCACCCACAGCCAGGAAAGACGTGCTCACAGCGAACGGGTCCCCGATGTCTCAAGCATTGGGTTGCTTCAAGGCAACATTACAGGTCGGTCCCAAGTTTTGCCTTGCCACAGTCCACGTCCATGAGGGCATCCAAACCCCTCTCTTGTCATGTGGCCATTGTCAGGACTTGGCCATCGTCTCATCCGAGTTCCCAAAGCCCATCCTCGCCGTGACACACCTCAACAGGTGTGCAGAGATACCTGTTTCAGCCATGACCACACCTGCTGCCGCCCGGGAGTTTTTTCTTCGTCAGTTCAGCGACGTCCTTGTCTCCAGTCCGACCTCCAGAAGACGCCGCTCAAGAAGATGACAGGCCCCCGATGAGAATCCACCTCAAGCCTGGCGCGACGCCTTTCGCCACCCACACACCCAGACCTATTCCCTTTGCCCTACGGGACAAGGTGAAGGCGGAGCTTGATTCTCTGGTGCAGCAGGGGATCATCAGACACGCCGGTGAGGAGCCCTCCGAGTGGTGCCACCCTATGGTCTTGGCACCCAAGCCTGTAGGTGTTCGCATCACAGTGGACCTCACCCATCTCAACTCGCAGGTCTCCCGTCCCGCCCATCCATCGCCTACGCCCATTCAAGCAGTCTGCAGCGTCACCCCGTCTGCAAAGTTCTTTACCACGGCGGATGCACTACATGGGTACTGGCAAGTCGACCTGGCGGAAGAAGATTGCTACCTCTCTACATTCATCACGCCCCAGGGCTGCTTCCAACACTGCCCCGGACCCATGGGCTTCGCAGCAACTGGGGATGCGTACTGCCTCCGTGGGGATATGGCTCTGCAGGGTGTCACCAACTGCGTGAAGGTCGTATATGACATCCTGCTCTTCGACGATGATCTCCTGGCCCACTTGAACCGAGTTCATCTGATGCTCACAAGATGTCGTGCCCATGGTATCACCCTGAACAAAGATAAATTTGTGGTCGCCGCCTCCCAAGTTAACTACTGCGGCTACAACATCTCGCCAGAGGGGATCTCAGCTGATGAGAAGGTCAAGGCCATCAGGGACTTCCCTACTCCAGCGAACCTGACCGACCTTCGCTCGTTTATGGGCCTGGTAAATCAGCTGGCCGACTTCTCCCCTGAAATCGCCACATCAGCCCAACCTCTTTGCCCCCTCATGAGCCCCAAGCGCTCTTTCCTCTGGACTCCTGACCACGACCTAGCGTTCAGGAATGTTAAGAAGGCGTTGCTGTCACCACCAGTCTTGGCACCCTTCGACCCGTCCTTACCAGTGGTCCTCCAGACCGACGCCTCCCGTCTATACGGCCTCGGATATGCCCTGCTTCAAGATCACGGCCAGGGTAGACTGCGCTTAGTTCAGTGTGGCTCCAGGTTTTTGACCGACACGGAGACCAGATACGCCACCATCGAACTAGAGATGCTGGCAGTCGCCTGGGCTATGGCCAAGTGTCGCCTTTACCTGTTCGGCCTTGGGCATTTCACCCTCATGACAGACCATCGCCCACTCATACCCATCCTCAATCACCACACGTTGGACGCCATCGAAAATCCTCGCCTCCAACGTCTCAAAGAGAAGACCGCCCCCTACGTCTTTACGGCTGTGTGGCGCGCCGGTAAGCTTCTGTGCATACCAGACGCCCTCTCCTGAGCCCCTGTTAGTCGCGCCACACCTGAAGACGAAGTCAACTGTACCACGGCCGCGGCTCACATTCGGTCTTTAGTGACACACACACACAGCCACTTCTCTTGCTGACAAGACGACGACGACGCCCTCCATCGAAGACGATAGGACTCTCCAGGAGCTTCGCATCGCCGCCGCTCAAGACCCGGCATACGTCTAACTCCTCGACTACGTCTCCGCTGGATTCCCCACCAACCGCTACGACATTCACGCCTCCGCCCTCCCCTTCTGGAAGCTAAGGGATAGCCTCTATGCGGACGGAGAGCTGGTGTTGTACAGCCTCAGGATCGTCGTTCCTGCTGCCCTCCGCCGGCGCACCTTATCCCGCCTCCATGACAGCCACCGCGGTGTTGAAGCCACCAGGCGCAGAGCCCGTCAGACCGTCTTCTGGCCTGGTATTGACGCCGATATTAAGAGCACGGTGGAGGCCTGTGAGCCTTGCCAGCAACTCCAGCCCAACCAGCAACAAGAGCTGTACCTGTGCAATGACCTCCCGAAGCAGCCCCTTGGAGTCCGTGTCCGCCGACTTCTTTCATGTGGCCGGAAAGTCTTTCCTGGTGGTCGCCGACAGGCTCTCTGGATGGCCCATGGTGGTTCCCTGTGATTGGGACACCACCTCTTCCAGGGTCATCCGGATGTTCTGTTGCTTCTTCCGGGAAGTCGGAGTGCCTCTCCGCCTCCGAACCGACGGTGGGCCCCCGTTCAATAGCCACGAGTTCAAGAGCTTCGCCGAATGCTGGGGCGTCCACCACATCGTCACCTCACCTCATTACCCGCAGGCGAATGGCCACGCCGAGGCAGCGGTAAAGTCCGCAAAATACCTCATCCTCCGTAACACCCCTACCCCTGCCGGACGCTCTCCTGCCCAGGTGTTGTATGGCCGCCCCCTTCGTACTTGTGTGCCTGCCCACCCCCAGTCCTTCTTAGATGAATGGCAGATCAAGGCGGACGAGTGTGACCGCCGTGAGGCTGCCCGGATGGCCCAAGTGACAAGCCATTATGACGCCCACGCCTGCCCCCTTCCCAGGTTGACTGTCGGCCAGCAAGTACGAATCCAGGACCCGACATCACACCGCTGGGACAAGGTCGGGGTCGTCATGGGCCATGGTGAGTCCTGTTCGTACCAAGTCCACCTCCCCAGTGGTCATGTGTGGTGGCGAAACAGACGCCATCTCCGCCCAGTGCCATCCTCTAGTGACGAACCTTCCTCCCCGTCCCCTGTGCCCCCTTGCCCAGACCAGGAATGAAGGTCGTCAGTTGATCCTCCCATTGTCCCTCGCCGCTCCCCCCGACTCATGGAAAAAGAGTCCGTAGCCGCTCGAGATTGCACTACGAGCGTAAAGGGGGTGGGAGGTGTATAGATATGTAAATACCAAGATATGTGAACATGCCTGATGGCAAGACTCTGTTACCATTCATTGTACCATTTATTCACATGTCTGTATTACTATATATTATTATAGCATGTCTGATATCTATGCTTATGTCTAATGCCTATGTGTACTTACTATGTCCCGATGTATCATGTCTGTACTGCACTTGTCAAGTAACTAGAAGATCTCATTTATTGTCCTAGTAATGTCTAGCAACTCTCCTTGCCGAGCTAGCTAAATTCTCTCAGATCGGCTCAGGCCTGGCTACGACAAGGAGTACTTTTTGCTTGCCCTTGTTTTTGTACCTGTTGGCTATCCTGCCAAGTCTTGTACTTATGGAATATATTTACTGTTCGTGCTCTGGAGTTTGAAGAACCTTGTCTAGGATTACATCCCACCACAGGTTTAACTGATATGAGAATGAGCACTTCAAAAATAAATTATCAAGTTTTCTTTTAAATGGGATGCAATCTAGAAACTATGCTTCTAGAGGTTGCTGGGACATGATTGACATGTTTATAGTTCAATTAGTAGATAATAAACCCTTTAGCTATGAATAAATAATTACCATTTCGTTTAAAACACAATAAATGCAAAATAAAACAAATTTGCAAAAAAAAAACATGTTCTGTTGGGCACCTGTTTTTTTGCAATCAAGAAATTATGCTTCTATAGCTATGTGGGGCATTATTAACATGTTTATATAGTTAAATTAGAAGATAATGAACTCTTTAACTATGAATAAAAAACTAACATTTCATTTAAAACACAATAAATGCTAAATAAAACACAAATTTGCAAAACAAAAAAAATAAATGTGTTTTTTTTGCCCCCCGTTTTTTTTTTTTTTTTTTTTTTTTTTTTTTTTTTTTTTTTTTTTTTTTTTTTGCAAAAAAACGTGTTAAAAAAAACGATCCCGATTTTTTGGGTTGCAACTCTACACACACACCCCAACAACAACACACACACCCCAACAACAACACACACACCCCAACAACACACACACACACCCCAACAACACACACACACCCCAACAACACACACACACACCCCAACAACACACACACACACCCCCCAACACCACACACACACCCCCAACACCACACACACACCCCCAACACCACACACACACCCCCCAACACACACACACACACCCCCCAACACACACACACACACCCCCCAACACACACACCCCCCAACACACACACACCCCCCAACACACACACACACACCCCCCAACACACACACACACCCCCCAACACACACACACACCCCCCAACACACACACCCCAACAACACACACACACACCCCAACAACACACACACACACCCCAACAACACACACACACACCCCAGCAACACACACACACACCCCAGCAACACACACACACACCCCAGCAACACACACACACACCCCAGCAACACACACACACACCCCAGCAACACACACACACACCCCAACAACACACACACACACCCCAACAACACACACACACACACCCCAACAACACACACACACCCCAACAACACACACACACACACCCCAACACACACACACACCCCAACAACACATACACACCCCAACAACACACACACACACACCCCAACAATACACACACACACACCCCAACAATACACACACACACACCCCAACAATACACACACACACACCCCAACAATACACACACACACACCCCAACAATACACACACACACACCCCAACAATACACACACACACACCCAACAACACACACACCCCAACAACACACACACCCCAACAACACACACACACACCCCAACAACACACACACACACCCCAACAACACACACACACACACACACCCCAACAACACACACACACACCCCAACAACACACACACCCCAACAACACACACACACACCCCAACAACACACACACACACCCCAACACACACACACACACACCCCCAACATCACACACACACCCCCAACATCACACACACACCCCCAACATCACACTCACACACACACCCCCAACATCACACTCACACACACACCCCCAACATCACACTCACACACACACCCCCAACATCACACTCACACACACACCCCCAACATCACACACACACCCCCAACATCACACTCACACCCCCACCCCCAACATCACACTCACACCCCCACCCCCAACATCACACTCACACCCCCAACATCACACTCACACCCCCAACATCACACTCACACCCCCAACATCACACTCACAAACACACCCTCAACATCACACTCACACACACATCCCCAACATCACACACACCCCACAACATCACACACACCCCCCAACATCACACACACACCCCAACATCACACACACCCCCCAACATCACACACACCCCCCAACATCACACACATCCCCCAACATCACACGCATCCCCCAACATCACACGCATCCCCCAACATCACACGCATCCCCCAACATCACACACACACCCCAACATCACACACACACCACACACACACACACACCCCAACACCACACACACACACACACACACACATACACACATCCCAACACCACACACACACTCACACACACACTCACACACACACACACACACACACCCCAACACCACACACACACACACACCCCAACACCACACACACACACACACCCCAACACCACACACACACACACCCCAACACCACACACACACACACCCCAACACCACACACACACACACCAACACCACACACACACACACCCCAACACCACACACACACACACCCCAACACCACACACACACACACCCCAACACCACACACACACACACCCCAACACCACACACACACACACCCCAACACCACACACACACACACACCCCAACACCACACACACACACACACACCCCAACACCACACACACACACACCCCAACACCACACACACACACACCCCAACACCACACACACACACACACACCCCAACACCACACACACACACACACACACCCCAACACCACACACACACACACACACCCCAACACCACACACACACACACACACACCCCAACACCACACACCCCAACACCACACACACACACACCCCAACACCACACACACACACCCCAACACCACACACACACACACCCCAACACCACACACACACACACCCCAACACCACACACACACACACCCCAACACCACACACACACACACCCCAACACCACACACACCCCAACACCACACACACCCCAACACCACACACACACACACCCCAACACCACACACACACACACCCCAACACCACACACACACACACCCCAACACCACACACACACACACCCCAACACCACACACACACACACCCCAACACCACACACACACCCCAACACCACACCCACACACACCCCCAACACCACACACACGCCCCCAACACCACACACACACCCCAACACCACACACACGCCCCCAACACCACACACACGCCCCCAACACCACACACACACCCCCAACACCACACACACACACACCCAACACCACACACACACACACCCCAACACCACACACACACACACCCCA
>CAUDMG010004046.1:780000-825000 GCA_958450375.1 Homarus gammarus | reverse complement strand
CACACACCCCAACACCACACACACACACCCCAACACCACACACACACACCCCAACACCACACACACACCCCAACACCACACACACACCCCAACACCACACACACACCCCAACACCACACACACACCCCCAACACCACACACACACACCCCAACACCACACACACACCCCCAACACCACACACACGCCCCCAACACCACACACACACACCCCAACACCACACACACACACACCCCAACACCACACACACACACACCCCAACACCACACACACACACACCCCAACACCACACACACACACACACACCCCAACACCACACACACACACCCCAACACCACACACACACACACCCCAACACCACACACACAGACAACCCAACACCACACACACACACACACCCCAACACCACACACACACACACCCCAACACCACACACCCCAACACCACACACCCCAACACCACACACACACCCCAACACCACACACACACCCCCAACACCACACACACACCCCAACACCACACACACACACACACCCCAACACCACACACCCACACACCCCAACACCAAACACACACAGACACCCCAACACCACACACACACACCCCAACACCACACACACACACCCCAACACCACACACACACACCCCAACACCACACACACACCACAACACCACACACACGCCCCCAACACCACACACACACCCCCAACAACCACACACACGCCCCCAACAACCACACACACACCCCCAACACCACACACACACACCCCAACACCACACACACACACACACCCCAACACCACACACACACCCCCCAACACCACACACACACACACACCCCAACACCACACACACACCCCAACACCACACACACACACACCCCAACACCACACACACACACACACCACCCCAACACCACACACACACACACACCCCAACACCACACACACACACACACAACCCAACACCACACACACACACACCCCAACACCATACACACACACACACCCCAACACCACACACACACACACCCCAACACCACACACACACACACCCCAACACCACACACACACACACACCACACACACCCCAACACCACACACACACACCCCAACACCACACACACACACACACACACCCCAACACCACACACACACACACACCCCAACACCACACACCCCAACACCACACACACACACACACACACCCCAACACCACACACACACACACACCCCAACACCACACACACACACCCCAACACCACACACACACACCCCAACACCACACACACACACCCCAACACCACACACACACACACCCCAACACCACACACACACACACCCCAACACCACACACACCCCAACACCACGCACACACCCCAACACCACACACACACCCCAACACCACACACCCCAACACCACACACCCCAACACCACACACCCCAACACCACACACACACACCAACACCACACACACCACACACACCCCAACACCACACACACCCCAACACCACACACACACACACCAACATCACACACACACTCCAACATTACACACACACCCCAACATCACACACACACCCCAACATCTCACACACACCCCAACATCTCACACACACCCCAACATCTCACACACACCCCAACATCTCACACACACCCCAACATCACACACACACCCCAACATTACACACCCCAACATCACACACACACACCCCAACATCACACACACACACACACCCCAACATCACACACACACACACACCCCAACATCACACACACACACACACACCCCAACATCACACACACACACACACACACCCCAACATCACACACACACACACCCCAACATCACACACACACACACACACACCCCAACATCACACACACACGCACCCACACACACACCCCAACATCACACACACCCCAACATCACACACACACACCCCAACATCACACACACACACACCCCAACATCACACACACACACCCCAACATCACACACACACACCCCAACATCACACACACACCCCAACATCACACACACACCACACACACACACACACACACACACACACCTACCCACCCCAACATCACACACACACACACACACCCCCAACATCACACACACACACACACCCCCAACATCACACACACACACACACAACATCACACACAACATCACACACACCCCACACACACACCCCACACACACACACACACCACACACACACACACACACCCCACACACACACACACACCCCACACACCCCACACACACACACACACCCCACACACACACACCCCCCACACTCCACACACACACACACACACACACACACACACACACACACACACCCCAACATCACACACACACACACCCCAACATCACACACACACACCCCAACATCACACACACACGCACCCAAACATCACACACACACACCCCAACATCATGCACACACACCTCAACATCATGCACACACACCCCAACATCATGCACACACCCCAACATCACACACACACACACACTCTCACTCACTCTCACCCCAACATCACACACACACACACACCCCAACATCACACACACACACCCCAACATCACACACACACACCCCAACATCACACACACACACACACACACACCCCAACATCACACACACCCCAACATCACACACACCCACACACCCCAACATCACACACCCCAACATCACACACACACACACCCCCCAACATCACACACACACACACACCCCAACATCACACACCCCAACATCACACACCCCAACATCACACACCCCAACATCACACACCCCAACATCACACACACACACCCCAACATCATACACACACACACCAGCATCATACACACACACACCAACATCATCATACACACACACCCCCAACATCACACACACACACCCCAACATCACATACACACACACACACACACACATATACACATAACACACACACACCCCAACACTGCACACACACACACCTCAACATCACACTCAAACACCCCAACAACACACACACACACACACACACACACACACACACACACACACCCACCCCAACAACACACCCCAACAACACACTCACACACACACACACACACACACCCCAACATCACACACACACACACCCCAACACACACACACACACACACACACACGCACCCACACACACACCCCATCTAAGTTATTATATGTCTTATTTGTGTCACTTATGTTACTTGTATATTATTTGTAATTCGTAACCCACTCCCCAAATATGTAACTGTATATTTTCAGCTTTCTGGCTGCCAAGCTCTTTCAATAAACCGTTAATTATTATTATTATTATTATTATTATTACACACCCGAGCATCACACACACACACACCCCAACATCATGCACACACCCCCAACATCATGCACACACCCCAACATCACACAAACACACACACACACTCACTCTCTCACCCCAACATCACACACACACACCCCAACATCACACACACACACCCCAACATCACACACACACACACCCCAACATCACACACACACACACCCCAACATCACACACACACACCCCAACATCACACACACACACACCCCAACATCACACACACACACACCCCCACATCACACACACACACACACCCCCACATCACACACACACACCCCCACATCACACACACACCCCCCAACATCACACACACACACCCCCCAACATCACACACACACACCCCAACATCACACACACACACCCCAACATCACACACACACACACACCCCAACATCACACACACCCCAACATCACACACACACACACACACCCCAACATCACACACACACACACACCCCAACATCACACACACACCCCAACATCACACACACACCCCAACAACACACACACACACACACCCCAACATCACACACACACACCCCAACATCACACACACACCCCAACATCACACACACACACCCCAACATCTCACACACACACACACACACACCCCAACATCACACACACACACACACACACACAGACACACACCCCAACATCACACACACACACACCCCAACATCACACACACACACACACACCCCAACATCACACACACACACACCCCCAACATCACACACACACACACACCCCCCAACATCACACACACACACATCCCAACATCACACACACACACACCCCAACATCACACACACACCCCAACATCACACACACACCCCAACATCACACACACACCCCAACATCACACACACACACACCCCAACATCACACACACACCCACCCCAACATCACACACCCACCCCAACATCACACACCACACACACACCCACCCCAACATCACACACCACACACACACCCACCCCAACATCACACACCACACACACACCCACCCCAACATCACACACCACACACACACCCACCCCAACATCACATACCCACCCCAACATCACACACACACCCCAACATCACACACACACCCCAACATCACACCCACACCCCAACATCACACACACCCCAACATCACACACACCCCAACATCACAAACACCCCAACATCACACACACCCCCCCCCGACATCACACACACACCCCCCCCCCCGACATCACACACACACCCCCCCGACATCACACACACACCCCCCAACATCACACACACACACCCCAACATCACACACACACACACCCCCAACATCACACACACACACCCCAACATCACACACACACACCCCAACATCACACAAACACACACACACACCCCAACATCACACACACACACACACACACACACACACACCCTGACATCACACACACGCACACAGCAACATCACACACACACCCCAACATCACACACACACACACCCCAACATCACACACACACACCCCAACATCACACACACACCCCAACATCACACACACCCCAACATCACACACACCCCAACATCACACACACACACACCCCCCCCCCAACATCACACACCCCCCCCCCCCAACATCACACACACACCCCCCAACATCACACACACCCAACATCACACACCCCCTCAACATCACACACCCCCCCAACATCACACACACTCCCCCCAACATCACACACACACACCCCCCAACATCACACACACACCCCCCAACATCACACACACACCCCCCAACATCACACACACACCCACCCCAACATCACACACACCCCCACCCCAACATCACACACCCCCCCACCCCAACATCACACACCCCCCCCCCCAACATCACACACACACACCCCAACATCACACACACACACCCTGACATCACACACACGCACACCCCAACATCACACACACGAACACCCCAGCATCACACACACACACACACCCCAAAATCACACACACACACCCCAACATCACACACACACACGTCAACATCACACACACACACCCCAACATCACACACACACCCAAACATCACACACACACCCCAACATAACACCCTCCCCACGCACAGATCAACATCACACTCACCCCACACACGCACACACCATATGAGGAAAGAACTAGGTATACCCAGTGTTAAAGATAGAATAATTGAAGTCAACCTCATGATAGCCCTGAGGCTTCTGCGTGGTGATCCTGACAACATTGTTTCCTTAAAATTGCTAGAATGTATGAACCATGGGACTACTGAGTCTAAATGGATCCAAACTACAGCTACACATATGAAGATATTTGGACTAGACCACCTGTACAAAGTTGAGACACAACAGCGCTTCCTGCCACCCTGGCGGACAGTTCCCTTCGATATCACAATACCAACGTATCCGCCTAAAAAATTAATTATACAAAGCATTTATCTCCAACACACTGCCAAATTGAGAGCTCTTGAACACATACACACTCTACAGACTGATGATAATATCACACAGACCATCTACACTGATGGGTCTCTAAGCACCGCCTGTGGGAGGGCTGGAAGTGCTATTGTTGTGACTCAACCTGACGGTAATATAATTGAGAAAGGAGTTAGAATTAACAACTGGGCATCTACTCTACAAACTGAATTAGTTGCCATACTCACAGCTATTAAATTCATTGAAACCACTGTTACTGACAGTCTCATCATCACTGACTCTCTATCCTCACTACTTGCCCTTGGTACCCTCGACTCAGGTTGTCACGCTCTTGTCTCTGAAGCCAGACACAAATATGCGTGCCTTGTTGACCGGGGTGTCAGGGTCAAACTGTTGTGGATCCCCTCTCACATAGGCCTCATAAAACATGACAGAGTTGATGCCCTCGCCAAACTCGCGTCTAACAAAGACACCGTTGAATACAATTTGGGTCTGTCAAAAAGAACCCTTAAAACTGTAATTAGGAAAGAACTTATTGATGAGTTTGACGCAAGTAGACAAGTGCAAACAGGCACTAGTCAATCCATAGTTTACCATGATGAGATGTATCAAGTGAAACATGTTTATGGAGCAAGTAACAAGATCACTAGATTACAAGATGTTGTAACAGCTAGATTAAGGTTAGGATATAAGTACCTTTGGCAGTATGTTCCTCAAGCAGATGTAAACAAAACTAAATGTAAAGTGTGTGGCCATACATATGGCCACACACTTGAACACTACGTCCTCGACTGTGTGAAGATAGAACCTTTTAGGGACAGGTCCAAGCACACTGTGTGTGAAATGGCACAACACTTCATCTCTAATGGCAAGATAGCCGACATATTAAGATTGTATCCACTTTTTTGCACTTAGTATCTATGTCAGTTCTCATGTACAGAACCAAATACGCAATGTGCTTGAATACCTCCCACGTAAATGTGAATAACAAAGTGTGAGGCCGGACATACTGCCTCACACGCCTGTTCTCACGCATTTGTGAATAAGTTACCCTTTATGTATAGAACTAAACAAATAATGTAAATGAAATACTGTGTAACTTTCAGTGCCATAATATCCTGACAACCGGGGTTAATTATTATGACCCTTTGTAAACCCTACTCTGTAATCCTTTTGCGCTACCGCTCACAGGATGAGTGTGGGGTGCACAATAAAGTAGCCGCTGCAAGCGGCAAAATCAAAAATCAACACACACCCCACACACACACCCCACACGCCAACATCACACACACACACCCCACACGCCAACATCACACACACACACCCCAACATCACACACACACACCCCACACACACACACACACACACACCCCCACACACACACACCCCACACACACACACACACACCCCACACACACACACCCCAACATCACACACACACACACCCCAACATCATGCACACACACCTCAACATCATGCACACACACCCCAACATCATGCACACACCCCAACATCACACACACACACACACACACACACACACACACACACACACACTCACTCACTCTCACCCCAACATCACACACACACACACACACCCCAACATCACACACACACACACACCCCAACATCACACACACACACACCCCAACATCACACACACACACCCCAACATCACACACACACACACACCCACACACACACACACACACACACACACCCCAACATCACACACACACACACCCCAACATCACACACACACACACCCCTACATCACACACCCCAACATCACACACACACACCCCCAACATCACACACCCCAACATCACACACCCCAACATCACACACACACACACCCCAACATCATACACACACACACCAACATCATACACACACACCCCCAACATCACACACACACACCCCAACATCACACACACACACACATAACACACACACACCCCAACACTGCACACACACACACACCTCAACATCACACTCAAACACCCCAACAACACACACACACACACACACACCCCAACAACACACCCCAACAACACACACACACACACTCACACACACACCAACATCACACACACACCAACATCACACACACACACACACACACACACCCACACACACACACACCCCAACACACACACACGCCCCAACACACACACACGCCCCAACACACACACACGCCCCAGCATCACACACATACACACCCCAACATCATGCACACACCCCAACATCACACACACACACACACACACACACACACACACTCACTCACTCTCTCACCCCAACATCACACACACACACACCCCAACATCACACACACACACACCCCAACATCACACACACACACACCCCAACATCACACACACACACCCCAACATCACACACACACCCCAACATCACACACACACCCCCCAACATCACACACACACCCCCCAACATCACACACACACCCCCCCCCATTACATCACACACACACACACCCCAACATCACACACACACACACCCCAACATCACACACACACACACCCCAACATCACACACACACACCCCAACATCACACACACACACCCCAACATCACACACACACACACCCCAACATCACACACACACACCCCAACATCACACACACACACCCCAACAACACACACCCCAACATCACACACACACACACCCCAACATCACACACACACACACTCATTCCAACATCACACACACACATACATCCCAACACCACTCACACATTCCAACACCACTCACACATTCCAACACCACTCACACACCCTGAACAAGGGAATTAAGACAGCAAACATAAGGAGTGGGGGTCTTATTGTATGACACATTTGCGTGTGTGTGACTACTTGGTAGCCCGTTAAATATCAGCTGTTGAGGAGTGCTTGGCAACACTCATTTCCACTTCATATCTAATTACCCACACCTTTCTGCTTTCTCAATCCATATTTTAAAATGTTATATAAGATAATGTTGAAGGGATATACTTTGTTCAGTTATACTTATCACAATCTCTCTAAAAATACTTTAGGTTTCATGTTTTTTCAAGACATCTTCAGGTTATGAGACCCACTAATTCCCCAGCCAAGAAAGGGTGACCTGACACTCCATAAGGTCAGTAAGATGAGACCATTAACCCCCCACCCTACTTCCACCTGACATTGTGTCAGGTCAGGTCAGTTACAAGAGACCAATTAATCCCCCACATCTCCAGGGGAGTGGAAAATACCAGTTTTTGTGGTAACACAGAGCTTCGTTCACAGCCATATCATATAGATTTTTAATTTTTTTAGATATTTATTTCACCAAACTTTTATATAAGCTATTCGAGATTTCTATAGTAAAGAAATGGAGTTTCTAACTTACTGTAATTAGAACTGCATTTACAGATGCCAGTAGTTTAGACCAAGGAAAACATCCACAGCACCCAGAAACATTCTGGGGAAGTAGGCTAGTGTCTGTGTGTGCAAGATGTCTAGTTTAGACATTCTGAAAGTTTTCCCAGTAACCGGAAAAGATTCCGGGGATAAAGAATTTTTGGGGATTGAGAAAGTCGTCTGGTTAGCCGGAAATCTCTCATCCCCGGAAGTGCTCTGCACCAATTGTTCCGACTAACAGGAATATCACTGTATAACTGGAGTTTAGTTGGAGATGTAAAAATACACGAAAAACAAGATATTACATGTGAAATTGGGGAGAAATATTGAGAAGCTTTATCAGCCTGTACTGTATCTCAAAATGAACTTTTCTAACACTCAAGAGTGGAATTTCTCTGCCGGTTTTTGACTGATTTCAATGAAACAGAAACTCAGCTCAGGAAAAACCTTTCCTCATCATAACTGCCATTTCATTTTCTTTTTTCTATCTTTTAAGATTTATATTTGGTTGAATATTTTATCTCGATATTTTGAGAGAAAATCTACCAAACTCGATAAATTAATATCACTGAAACCAAAGACAAAAACAAGCATATCACCCTGTAATATTCAATGACAATAGTAGATCTTTTAGCAGTATCAGTTTCAAGGCAAAGTAGAAAGAAATAATGGATAAAAAATACCTTGAAAATTTTGAAAGGGGTGAGACAGGGTGTAAATGGATGAAAAATTTGAAAGGGTAGAAGGGGGTTATAGGGCTAGAATTGATGTACATATGATCCTTGATTGATGACAGGAATATCATAGCAGTCGACCAAAATTAAAAGCGCCTACACCTTAAGTTGGACTCCCCCCTGAAGTGAGGTAGACCTATATTTAATTTATAGAAGATACATTAATATGCAGATTGTTGTAAAGTATTTAATCTTTTTTCTGTATAAATCCTGGAATAAGTTTATTTTTATCTAACGTAATTATTTACATTGAGAGGTGACCATAATAATAATTAACGGTTTATTGAAAAAATTCTGCAGCCCGAAGGCTGAAAATATACATTGGACATAAATGACTTATTACATACATTGGTGGTTTGACAAAAGCCTTCATTAGAGAAAAGTAAAGGAACATACAGTGAACATACAGATTAATGTAGGTGTTGAACAGCAAACTCGTAGTGTAGTAACTCCCTCCCAGATGGTGTTAGGAGGAACTCACGTGGTGCAGTAGTTCCTTCAGATGGTGTTATGAGGGACCTGGCGTGGTGTAGTAATTCCCTTGCAGATGGTGTTATGAGGGGCCTCACGTGGTGTAGTAATTCCCTCACAGATGGTGTTATGAGGGGCCTCATGTGGTGTAGTAATTACCTCACAGATGGTGTTATGAGGGACCTCACGTGGTGTAGTAATTACCTCACAGATGGTGTTATGAGGGACCTCACGTGGTGTAGTAACTCCCTCACAGATGGTGTTATGAGGGGCATCACGTGGTGTAGTAATTTCCTCACAGATGGTGTTATGAGGGACCTCACGTGGTGTAGTAATTCCCTCACAGATGGTGTTATGAGGGACCTCACGTGGTGTAGTGATTCCCTCACAGATGGTGTTATGAGGGACTTGACGTGGTGTAGTAATTCCCTCACATATGGTGTTATGAGGGACATGTGGTGTAGTAATTCCCCCACAGATGGTGTTATATGAGTGAGGTGTGGTCTTAGGCCTTCCTATCGTAGACGGATTAACACATCGCTGGTTGTTGTTGGGTCTCACGGGCCGTTATCACTGGGTACCTGGGACCTCACTGTGTGAAGGTTAACTTGGGTACGACTGTTACTGTTGAGTTGTTCACCACTGTTCACTTCTGTTTAGCACTGGTTCCGTTCCTTTCCTAAATGAAATTGTAACTTCTGGCGAGAACTTGTTGATATTCCGGTGGGGAGGAGGGTTCAGGGGAGGGGTTGGTATGGTCCAACTTAACAGTTGACCTGGCTGCTCTGAGAGGAGCGCCAGGTACGTCTTGACCCTTTGGTGGTCAAGGTATGAGGTGATATTAATGGTTAAAAAGATACATACATACATGTGGGAATAACTACATCATGTGGCAGTGCTTTTATTGAAGTACAGAACTGTCTAGTCACCTATAGAACAAGGCTGACAGTGTTGACATCATCAAACCTTAATATAAAAATTCCTATTTTATTTTTATTGTTCCTACAGCAGGAAGGTTATGACTATGAATTTGTACCTGTCCTTGACTCCAAGTATGAATGTGCCATCTGTCTCCTGGGTCTGAGGTCACCTGTACAGACCACATGTGGCCACCGCTTCTGTAAAGAATGTATCTACAACAGTATGAGGTGAGGTTTTCTTCTATTACTCTACCAAACCTTTCCCCTCCAGTCACCAGTGTTTGCCAGAGTAGAACATTTTATTAAAGCGACTAATAAAAAAATGACAGAAAAATTCTTCGCAGTTCTTTTCATGGACCTCCTATTGCATTACCATTTTTGTTTTTTTATAAAGTTGTAAACTTGGTTGCATACACAAATTCCTTGTGGAGGATCCCTTTAATAAAACAAGTATACACATGCAGACAGAGAATCTTTACAAGTGGAAAATACTGTGACTAAAATATTACAGCTAAAACTTATTGTGAACAATTCTTAATGTACCAATAGCAGTACAAATAGCAAAGAGTTAATGTATTTTAATAATTAGGTGTAAAGTATCATGTATTATTACCTTTATTAGACAATTTTATATACCTTGCAGTGAGAGTATTAACCGCTGCCCAATTGACAACACCCCACTCACTGAGGCAGACTTGTTTCCTGACTCTTGTGCTGAGAGAGAAATCTTACAGTTGAAGGTCAGATGCCCAAATCACACACTCGGCTGCACCCGTATAATAGACCTTATGTATATTGAGCACCACACTCAGGTGTGCTCCTTTCAGGCAAGTATTTGAGCGGCCCTTTTACAGCTCTCATAATGCACTTCTTTTTATTCATACCTTGTTCTTATTTCAAATAAGTAAAAAATTCAATTATTAGTTGTTTAGTGAGGTCATGATCAAATAGTGATATGAGAATCCAGCTGTGTATAGCTGGCAGTGATGGTTGTCAGTTGTTCAGAATTGTCTCAACATTGCTTTTACCAATAATGATGGGCCAGTTGACCAGTGTGAGCTGCCAGCATCCTTCTCCAGATTATAAGTAACATCTCAAATGCAGTCTTGTTTTTTATTTATTCACTTATTGTCATTATCAATTTGGAAAAGGTTCCTGGAAATATAAAAATTCAAACATGTAATAAAATGACACTTAGCAGCTCAGTACAGTATAAATATGTGCTTGTATAAAATTTGTAAATGTAATACAGTACTGAGCTGAGTAAGTTAGTCCTAAAACTGTACTGATGGGGCAGCTCTTGGATATTGCTGCTGCTGGTCACAGGAGTTTTTTGAAGTGTGAAGCTGTACAGTATTCAAAAGAGTCCATTTACTAGTAACAATTTCATTATGACATGCTGTCAACAGTCAAACTGCTTGCAATACATTGTTCATTTATTTTGTTTTGATAAAGGTACAGTACAGTACTGGGTAATAACCATGTTTTTACACCCCAAAACAATTTATATAAACCGTACAGTACAGTAATTTGAAAATTTGTAAAAAAGAAAAGGTATTGTAAATATATACAAGGTGTAAATTATTTACTATCATGAAATTAATAATGATAAACAGAGTTACTGGTGTTGTAAATCAAAGGATATTTGTGGTTAGTTTATTTATACAGTAATTTAATTAATGGAAGATGGAAATAAAACATGAATTTGTTATTTTTACAGCCAGTTATGTGCCCCAATGAGTGTGCAGCTACTGTGCTTCAGAGAGAACTTGAGCAGCACTTGACATGTGAGTGTGTGTTACGGGTTAAGAAGTGTGCTCTCTGTGATGAACCTTTTACCTTCAACCAAGAGCAAGTAAGTGTTGAGTAAACTAGTGACTGTTTACAGTGGTGAGTAGCTGTTACCCAACTCTTAATATCAGTCATGACAAACCTACCCCACTAAAACCACCCACACCCCACACAAATGAATGCAATCAAAGCTGAGCTTGTAGTCTGAACATAGGTACAATGCTTGGAAGACCAGGTGAGATTGTGGAGACATTGAGCTGTAGAAAACTCGGTGTCTGCTGTGTGCAAGAGACTACCGTATATCTCGGCTTATAAGACGGAATTTGAACATTAAAAAAATCTGCCCAAAGTTAGGGGGTCGTCTAAACCACCAAGTATAAAATTCTTACCTCTTAAATATTGTGGTTTAGTGTGTCAAGAGTGGTGATGGAAACATCGTAAGCCACTCACAAGGTCTTACCACTAATTATTTTATACTGAAACTTACGTTTGGCAAGCTGGATTCAAATTAAGATCACCGGGATATTAAAATAATTAAAAATGTATTATAAACCTGTCTAACATACCGTAAAAGAGAATTATACCCCTGTAATAAACACAGCTATCATCACACACCCCTCCCCACGCTCCCCCCCATTTGCCAGTGAGGAGACAAGAAAGGGAAAGTGACCGCGAGATTGGGCTATTTTTAGCCGTGGAGGTGGTCAGTAATGCATATCGGTATATTTACTGATAATAATACTTCTATAAATAATTAATTTAAAATTTATTTTTTTACAAGGAATATTCAGTAAATGACTGCATTAATTCTTGAAACTACTGACAGTTAAATACAGACGCTTAAGTGACGTCACTAGTGTTTACACTACACCAGCTGGTAACATTTGATGCCATTACTTGAAGTGAATTGGCCTCATTTTAAGTAACTAACCATAAATAAATACAAAAAGTAAAAAAAAAGATCAAAATTGAGAAATAATATACTGTATGTACCGTATATACTCGTCTATAACCCCCCTTCGTATATAGGTCGACCCCGATTTTATGACCAAGAAATCGTTAATTTATGATATTCCTCGTTTATAGGTCGACCCAAGTTTTTAAGGGTAAGGGAACAACAAAACCTTCAGAAAAACACTACGTCCTATAAACTTGTTTACCATTTATTATTACGACACTTTACACTGAAACGCGGGTAGTTTCAACAAAAATATTGTATATTTCCATTCAAGTATTTATTCAAGTCAATTAGGAGGGAATATTATTGTAATACAACAGTTTTTTAACTAAGCCATTCGAAAAGTGATTACGGTAACATCTTTTGAACGAAAGAAAGCCAAAGTCATTGTTTTCGTCACGATTTTATCCCACTTTCCACTGTAATACGTACGTAATTTCAGCAAAAAAATATTACATTTCCGTGAATGTAGTATATCAAGCACAGTATGAATAGAATATCATTGTAATATAACAGAATTTTAACCGAAAACTATTAAAAAAACGAGTAACATCTCAAGAACATCGGAAGCTTAGGTAAAGTCTTTTGTTTTCGACATGTATTTTATCCTATTTTACATTGAAATACATCACGTTTCAGCAAAACTACTATTTATTTCTGAGAATATATTCATTCAGGCGCAGTTTGGGTAAAATATACGTGTGATGTAATAGTTTTTTAACTGAAAACGATTCGAAAAACACGTACCCTGTAGCCCTGTTCAAAGAGAAGGCTGGGAGAAGCTGTTTGGTGCTGCAGACGATGACAAGGAAAATGATTTTGATGGATTTTAATGAAAATATTCAGAAATATGGTATCGTAATATTTATTCAAGTCAATTAGGATATTATTGTAATACAATACAACAGTTTTTTAACTAAACCATTCGAAAAGTGATTACGGTAACATCTTTTGAACGAAACAAAGCGAAAGTCATTGTTTTCATCACAATTTTATCCCACTTTCCACTGTAATACGTATGTCATTTCAGCAAAAAATATTACATTTCCGTGAAGGTATTATATCAACCACAGTATGAATAGAATATCACTAATATAACAGTATTTTAACCGAAAACTATTAAAAATACGAGTAACATATCTTGAACATCGGAAGGTTTGGTAAAGTCTTTTGTTTTCATGTAGTTTATCCTAATTTACATTGAAATACATCACGTTTCAGCAAAACTACTATTTATTTCTGAGAATATGGAAATGTAATATTTTTGCTGAAATGACGTACGTATTATAGTGGAAAGTGGGAAAAAATCGTGACAAAAACAATTACTCGCTTTCTTTCGTTCAAAAGATGTTACCGTAATCGCCTTTCGAATGGTTTTCAGTTAAAAACTGTTATATTACAATAATATTCTATCCTAATTCACTTGTGATGTAAAAGTTTTTTAACTGAAAACGATTCGAAAAACACGTGTACCGTCTAGCTGATACGGCAGAGCCCTGGTCGTGGAGGGTTTGTGTTTGCATCGGCCCTTCTTAAGCAGCTTTTAATTTTAGCGTACGTTGAAATTGTGTTTACCGGTGTATTCTTATTTTCTTGCTTCTTATTTTCCAGAAATATGACAAGTTTTTATATAATACAATGTTACGGTACTTTTAATTTACAAGTATTCATTTTCAAAAATACAGAAGACACCAAACAAATACCAGTACTACGGTTATTTGCTCGACTCTCCCGCCAAAAAAGACCAAACAGCTGGTACTCTCTCCCTCAGCCCTACCAAAAATAGCCCAACATCTTTCTTGTTTATTCTCACTTTAACTGGTATTTTTTACTTCATATTGCCTACATCAGATAAACTACAGTAATTGAGGTTAGATATTGTTATAAATTTGATTACCGGGTCCTGGCAGGTACCGTTAGAACCACCTGACCCTACCAACAGCGTTGCAAGTCAGACAGCATTTTTTTTTTTTACATTTTTGGTGTCTCCATTTGTTAATTTTTTTTCTGTGGGGTTTGCACAATAGTATACTGTTTTACCTACAGTATTGTAAAACGATTTGGGAAAAGAAATACTCGGTAACTTAAAATTTTAAAAGGAAAATTTTGAAACTGGCAACTGTGTGTAGATGACCTGACTCACATCATATTGATGTTTCAAATTTAATTAACAAAAATTTATGTATCTATAAATAAACTTTTAAAAATGAATACTTTATGTTTTACATACTCCTGTGCATACCATACCATGCATTTGGCTACTTTGGGCTTGCTATGATGACGCAAGAGATCTGCCCTGGCAACTGTACCGACACTCACAGCCGGTGGTGCGTTGGTGCGTCGTTTCCATTGTTTACTGGTAGTTACTGGTAAATATTTTTCAACCTAACGAAACTATTACCCGTATAGAGGTCGACCCCCAACTTTTTACCCAAAAATTTGGTCTTAAGAACTCGTGCTATACACGGGTATATACGGTATGTTGTGTTGTCAAAGTTAGGGGAACAATTCAAACTGCAATTGTGTGTAAATGAGGCAGAAAGTCAGGTCAGCGCTGAACCTGGGACTTGGTCACAATTTTCGTGATGCCATATGGCAGCAGGGTCTACCATTAGACAACACATTATGCTTCCAATATCTTCCCAGGCGGTAGTATCTACCTGTTTGGTAGCTGCCTACTACCTACACAATTTCTAGTAATATTACTTTGATACATGATAAATTAGACAATGAAAATAAACATCAAATTTAATTACCAAGACGCTTCCCATTGGCAGCTGTAAGAAGAGGGGGAGATGGACTATTTATAGCCCGTCTTTGTGTCTGAAGTGACCAGTACCTACCCTAATGCACCATAAATAATTCATATAATATTTATTTTTTGTACATATATTTTGTTGTACAATATATATATATATATATATATATATATATATATATATATATATATATATATATATATATATATATATATATATATATATATATATATATATATATATGTATGTACAATCCGAAAGGGATGATGGATTAGTTGGAAGTGTATCCGTAAAGCAAAACAAATATTTACCGTATATCACGGCCTATAAGGCGGCGGGGTGCATAAGACGCCCTCCCCCCAAATTTCCATTTAAAAAGTAGCTTTTGAGCTCTATTTGCTGTATAAGACCAGTACCCCAAATGTGACACTTACCCACTGACTCAGTAGTCCTTTACCAACCATCCTTGATTTTTTAAAATAAGGCCAATTCACTTCAAGTAATGTCATCAAATTATACCCGCTGGTGTAGTGTAAACACTAGTGACGTCACTGAAGCGTCTGATATTTACCGATAACTGGAACTAATGTCGATATCGAGTAAAATTTTTCCATTTACTTGAAATGGATTTACCGATTTATTTGTTTATTTATTTATTTATTTATAATATACTGTAACATATTAAACACACTGCAAGTATTTTCTTTCATTTATGCGCTTGCTTCACACGAGACGATCGGTGGTGGGAGTGTTCCCTCGTCTCGGTGGTGTGGCTGTGTTCTGACTATTTATACAACAGGTGGTTCAACAGCAACCACCGTATTCTAATTGTGGTGTTTCATTAGGATTTGAGTGAAAAAGGTTACCGGTATGTACCTACTACATACATTTATTACACAAATATATATATATATATATATATATATATATATATATATATATATATATATATATATATATATATATATATATATATATATGTGTGTGTGTAATTGTGTGTATATATATATATATATATATATATATATATATATATATATATATATATATATATATATATATATATATATATATATATATATATATATATATTTCATTAGCCCAATAAAGCACGCGGACTTCTACATACAATCAACACCTCAACCCGCCAGGATTCGAACCCACGGCCCACAAGCCTATGATGTGACCGGGGAACGCTAACCGCTGGACCACCAGGATGCTAAAAGCAGTCCTAGACTTTGTTATATTTCACACAAAGCCTGTTCAACGAGCTTATGGCGCCGTGATGCAGGTGGTCCCCATTAGAGGTTCACGGCCCCACGCCCCACGCCCCCCCCATTTGCCAGTGAGGAGACAAGAAAGGGAAAGTGACCGCGAGATTGGGCTATTTTTAGCCGTGGAGGTGGTCAGTAATGCATACCGGTATCGGTATATTTACTCATAATAATATTTATCTCCTATAAATAATTGATTTAAATTTTATTTTTTTACAAAGAATATTCAGTAAATGAGTGCATTAATTCTAGAAACTATCGACGGTTAATTACAGACGCTCAAGTGACGTCACTAGTGTTTACACTACACCAGCTGGTAACATTTGATGCCATTACTTGAAGTGAATTGGCCTTATTTTAAGTAACTAACTATAAATAAATACAAAAATTAAAAAAAAAGATCAAAACTGAGAAATAATATACTGTATGTATGTTGTGTTGTCAAAGTAAGAGGAACAATTGAAACTGCAATTGTGTAAATGAGGCAGAAAGTCAGGTCAGCAACCTGGGACTTGGTCACAATTTTCGTGATGCCATATGACAGCAGGGTCTACCATTAGACAACACATTATGCTTCCAATATCTTCCCAGGCAGTAGTACCTCCCTGTTTGGTAGCTGCCTACTACCTACACAATTTCTAGTAATATTAATTTGATACATGATAAATTAGACAAACTGAAAATATACAGCAAATTTAATTACCAACACGCTTCCCATTGGCAGCTGTAAGAGGGGGAGATGGGCTATTTTTATAAATTAAAGAAAATAATTACAGTGTGTTTAATATATTACAGTATATTATAAATAAATAAATAAACAAATAATTCGGTAAATTTATTTCAAGTAAATGGAAAATAAGCAAACATGTTATTTACCAAGACGCGTCCCTCTGGCTCAGGGTGAGATGGAGGGGAGATAACAAGGCTATTTATAGCCCGTCTGAAGTGGCCAGTACCCTAATGCACCATAAATAATTCATTGAACATTCATTTTTTGTACATAGTATATTCAGTATATATATATATATATATATATATATATATATATATATATATATATATATATAATCAACACCTCAACCCGCCAGGATTCGAACCCACGGCCCACAAGCCTATGACTGTGACCGGGGAACGCTAACCGCTGGACCACCAGGATGCTAAAAGCAGTCCTAGACTTTGTTATATTTCACACAAAGCCTGTTCAACGAGCTTATGGCGCCGTGAACCTCTAATGGGGACTTCCCATATCACGGCGCCATAAGCTCGTTGAACAGGCTTTGTGTGAAATATAACAAAGTCTAGGACTGCTTTTAGTATCCTGGTGGTCCAGCGGTTAGCGTTCCCCGGTCACAGTCATAGGCTTGTTTGCCGTGGGTTTGAATCCTGGCGGGTTGAGGTGTTGATTATATATATATATATATATATATATATATATAATATATATATATATATATATATAATATATATATATATATATATATATATATATATATATATATATATATATATATATATATATACACATATATACATATACACACACACACACCTAGACCCCGACTTACGACGGGGTTAGGGACCCAAATCCAGGTCGTAAGTCCGACATGGTCGTAAGTCCGACATGGTCGTAAGTCCGACATAGATTAAAAAAAAAAAAAAAAAAAAAAATTTTTTTTTTTTTTTTTTTAATAAAAAATCTACAATAAAATACAGTACAGTAAAAGTATTGAATAATGATGAATGGATACAGTACAGTGAAAGTAATAAATAATAAGGAATGGATACAGTGTGACTGAGCACTTAACCTTTAATGTAGTTAGCTGAATGCACATGGGGCCCCCATAATTTTCTAATTATACATGGAGACTACATTAACTGGAAACGTTTCGGTATAGAAAATGCGTGTCATTTAAAAAAAAAAATTTTTTTTTATTATGTATATCTGAGGCGGTCGTAAGTCCCGACGGTCGTAAGTCCACGTAGTCGTAAGTCGGGGTCTAGGTAAATATATATATATATACAGGTAGTCGTCGACTTACGACCTAGATTGGTTACGGCCGCCTGGTCGTAAGTTGATCTGGTCGTAAGTCAGCATATGTTGTAATTACCTTACGTATATTATAATGTGTAATGATAATATAATCATCTTTAAGTCATATTTTATCAACATTTTCTTTGTTCATTATTGTTACGGTCGTCAGGTTTAAGTAAATCACTGCATACTACAGTACAATTGGTTTATTATTTACACAACATACAAAAAAAAAAAATACAGGTGCAAAACATATAAAACATTTTAGTTGCAAAACATACAAACACATACAAACATACAAAAAACATCTTATTGGCCGCTGGTGCTTGGCTGTGGATCGTCGATGTCGTCAGCTGGGGCAGCCTTTGGGGTAGCCGGAGGAGTTGTTTTTTTCATGAACATGGTGAGCTTTGTCTGAATTGTTCGTTTCTTCTTCTCCTCGTAAATTTCTTGATACGGACGAAACGAATTGCGTGCCATCCGCTCAATCCTTGCAAATCGTTCGATGTTTGGGTCCATTCCTTCAAAATGGGCAAGAAGTTTATTCAGTAGAGATAAACCTTCTGATAACCCCTTAGTGGCAGGTTGAGGAGTAGATGAAGACAGTTTCCTCTTGGTAGACATCTTGGGGGGGTGGTGGTTCAAGAAAAATTTCCAAGACAAAAGAAAGGCACAATGCGCGCATCCCCGCGCTCAATTACAAACACGCTCGCTGGTACAGCACACTTCCCTCCGTGTCTGTTTGCCTTGTGCCTTTCTTTTGTCTCGGAAATTTTTCTTGAACCACCACCCCCCCCAAGATGTCTACCAAGAGGAAACTGTCTTCATCTACTCCTCAACCTGCCAAGAAGCAAAGAAAGGCCATTGATTTAGACACTAAAATGATGGTGATTAAACAGCACGAAGGGGGTAAGAAAGTGAATGAGATTGCACGTGATCTGACGCTATCACACTCTACTGTGTCGACGATTTTGAAGGATAAAGAAAGGATTCGTGAAGCTGTGAAAGGTTCTGCACCCATGCAAGCGACAGTTATAACGAAGCAACGGACTGGGCCTCTCCACGAAATGGAGAAATTACTTTACATTTGGATGGAAGATCAGATCCAGAAACGGACACCGTTAAGCCTTTTTACTGTGCAGACGAAGGCTAGAAGTCTATTTCAGACTTTGAAGGAGCGCGCCGGAGAAGACTACAGTCAAGAATTTGCAGCAAGTACTGGCTGGTTCAAGAGATTCAAGAAAAGATTTCAATTTCATAATGTTCGAGTGACTGGGGAAGCAGCGAGTGCAGACGAGGAAGGAGCACGCAAGTTTGTTGGCAGTCTGGATGAATTAATTACGGATGAGGGATATCTAGCAGAGCAGATATTTAATGTGGATGAAACGGGATTGTATTGGAAACGGATGCCAGAACGCACTTACATCCAAAAAGAAGCCAAAAGCATGTCTGGATTTAAAGCATTTAAGGATAGGCTTACTCTGCTGCTTGGCGGGAACATCGCGGGGTTTAAGCTGAAACCTTTCCTAATCTTCCATTCAGAAAACCCGCGGGCGTTGAAAAATGTAAACAAGCACACGCTGCCCGTTTACTTTCGTTCTAACCGTAAAGCATGGATGACACAGGCACTGTTTGAAGACTGGTTTGTAAATTGTTTTATTCCTCAAGCTCGTGAATATTGTTTGACGAAAGAAATTCCTTTCAAGATTTTATTGCTACTGGACAATGCGCCTGGACATCCACCTCATCTATCAGATATTCATCCGGACGTGAAAGTGATTTTCATGCCGCCAAACACGACTTCAATTTTGCAGCCTATGGACCAAGGTTCAATTGCTACTTTCAAGGCTATCTATCTCCGAACCACCTTTGCCCAAGCCATAGCCGCTATAGATGCCGACCCAGAACTATCGTTGCGTGACTTTTGGAAACAGTACAACATTCTTATGGGTATCAAGAATCTGGCAAACGCCTGGGAGGCTGTGACGGAGAAGTGCATGAATGGCATCTGGAAAAAGTGTGTTAAGCGCTATGTTCATACTTTTGCAGGATTTGACAGTGAAAATGAGCTTGAAGTTATTCGGGAAAAAATAGTAAAACTGGCAAAAGATCTTTCTTTGGAATGTGAAGTGGAAGATGTTGAGGAGTTGCTAGACCAAGAATCAGAGGAACTTACAAATGAAGAGCTAATCGAATTGGAAGAAGAAAATGTAGCAGAAGAAGAAAGGAGAGAAGCAGCGGATAACGAAGAGGAGGAGGAGCCACAAAGGACGTTCACCACTAAGGGATTATCAGAAGGTTTATCTCTACTAAATAAACTTCTTGCCCATTTTGAAGGAATGGACCCAAACATTGAACGATTTGCAAGGATTGAGCGGATGGCACGCAATTCGTTTCGTCCATATCAAGAAATTTACGAGGAGAAGAAGAAACGAACAATTCAGACAAAGCTCACCATGTTCATGAAAAAAACAACTCCTCCGGCTACCCCAAAGGCTGCCCCAGCTGACGACCCCGACGATCCACAGCCAAGCACCAGCGGCCAATAAGATGTTTTTTGTATGTTTGTATGTTTTGCAACTAAAATGTTTTATATGTTTTGCACCTGTATTTTTTTTTTTTTGTATGTTGTGTAAATAATAAACCAATTGTACTGTAATATGCAGTGATTTACTTAAACCTGACGACCGTAACAATAATGAACAAAGAAAATGTTGATAAAATATGACTTAAAGATGATTATATTATCATTACACATTATAATATACGTAAGGTAATTATAACATAGGCCGACTTACGACCAGATCAACTTACGACCGGTTGGCCGTAACCAATCTCGGTCGTAAGTCGACGACTACCTGTATATATATATATATATATATATATATATATATATATATATATATATATATATATATATATATATATATATATATATATATACACACACACACATATACAGTATTACCCTGTTTAACGCGGTTTCGCTTTGCGCATTTTACCGTATACGCGGTGCCTCGCCAGAGCCGAACTTTCACTTAATGCGGGTTTTTTCCACGTATACGCGGTGAGTGTCCGGCTCGAGAGCTATTTTTAGATTCGCCCCACCCGCCACCCTGCCTGACTGCCTGTTTTAGCTCATAAAATTCATACAAATTACCCGGCCAGAATATAATTTACATTGCTGGAATTCTTTCAACATGATGATCATTTTGAATATAAACATCATAGATTTTGCATTAGACATACAAATTTTAGATATAATGTTTACTCTGAGTAAATATGTTATTTTTTGTGCAAAATATATGACATTTGTATTCAAAATATTCCTGGGCTTACAAGGAATCCATCAATGTCAATTATATTATCCTAACTTTAGTTTGAGGTATTATTTATTACTAAAAAGGTAAATATTCTGGTTTTTCCACACATCTGGTAGGGACGGTTGGTGGGGGGGAGGGAGGGACCGACCGACCATCTGTTACCGTGTGAAGAATATTTTTTTTTTTTTATTAACTGAAGATATTTGTTTTAGCTCATAAAATTCATACAAATTACCCGGTCAGAATATAATTTACATTGCTGGAATTCTTATAATTTGATGATCATTTTGAATATAAACATCATAGATGTTGCATTAGACATACAAATTTTAGATATCATGTTTACTCTGAGTAAATATGTTATCTTTTGTGCAAAATATATGACATTTATATTCAAAATATTCCTGGTCTTACAAGGAATCCAGCAATGTCAATTGTATTATCCTAACTTTAGTTTGAGGTATTCATTAAAATTTAGTGGTTTTCCCTAAAACATTTCTCAGAAGGAAGAGCCAGCAGTGTAGTGTGAGAAGAGGGGGAGGGAGTTGAGTCCATTATTTGAATTGACATTAACTTGGCGACTGTATTTCTCTATTTCTCTTAAGTATTAATTGTGTGCATGTACCATCATAAAATTAAGATGTTATTTTTACTAGAACATAGGTATTGTGTCGGAAAAAGTGGAGTTTGGGGATCGGGCCAGTTGCTATTGGAATTAATCCCATATGTTCTGTTGTTCACTTAGCGCGGTTTTCACTTAACACAGTACCCTGTGGGTTTTATTGACCACGTTAAGCGGGGTACTACTGTAAGAAGGGTTTTGGCAGCAACTCAGTGTGGAAGGTGGATACACAGGAGTGCAGACGAGTGGATGGCACACTGCAGGATGTATGTGCAGGTAACCATGTGCCAATTGATACTTATCCAGTAGCTTCTGCATTTGATTAGAAACTTCAGTATACATTATTAAATTGGTATGTACGTATACATGAAAACTACAGTATTTTCATTTTATGCTTGTCAAGAACAACTGGTGAATGTGCTCACTAAGCTCAGGCAGCTTAAATTCCAGTGAAACCCAAAACTACTTCAACTAGGTTTACTTTGATAGGCAGTGCATCTTCTGTGGGATAGTCTTATTCTTATTCTTTAAAAGGGTCAGTGAAGCTGGTTGCTTATGTAGGTTGGCAACTGACGACTGCCATCCTCTGTTATAGAACAGGAATAAGGATCAGCCCCAACATCAGTTACAACCTCCTAGGAACAATGTCCATCTCAAATTTTACTTATTTAAGAAGTTGTGTGTATTGAGGCTATTATTTATGTGCACTGAAGAATCTTTGCCCTGGATTCTCTCTCTATGAAGGTGTCACATGGTCTCAGATGCCTTTTATTGCTCAATATTACTTCTAAGGCTTTTTTTTTTTTTCAAACTAGGTGTAATGTACTTTTTGAACCTTTATTGTTAGGTATATAACAAAGCTAAAAGAATTTTAAAATATGAATATTTTACAGGTATGTGAACTGCAGTACTGTGTGCAGGAGAGTCTTACAGTCATCATTCATGACACTTTTACATTAGTTTTCGTGAACTTGTAATATACTTGTAGTTACAGTACTGTATATTTAATTATGTTTTCAGCTTCATTTACTGACTTGTGTCCAAGTAATAGTGGCCTGTGAGATGTGTGCGACAATGGTAGCACGCGGTGATGTCGCTACTCACATGACAGAATCCTGCCCTCAAGTGGTGGTTGCTTGCCCCTTTGCTGAACACGGGTGTCACCAGAAGATGACCCGAGTTGATCTTAACCAGCACATGGCACAAGAAACACAGTTCCACCTTTTTGTATGTATACCATTTATGTTTTCTTGTTTAAATTGAAGGTAAGATTTGACAGAAAAGACCTGTAATACTGGTTCACTGTGAGAGACAACTAAAATGTGTCAAGGAGCAAAAAACTGCCTTTGGCTCAGGTAATGAAATATATTTTATTGGCATATACATATTGTATTTTTCCTTTTTCCAGCTGTTATCATCTGCATACAAGAAAATCAATACATTTGTATCTGAGTTAAGTCGAACAGTTGGTGTGATACAGTCCCCTTTTGGAAACTTTAGTCGGCAGCCGAGTTTAAGAAGTCAGATGTCTGCCACATCTCCAATTCCTGAAAATTACATAAGTCCTTCTCATCCAGAGAGGACATTAGAAAAATCCTTAAATGCATCTGGAGCTGTTGGGTCTAGTGATAAACCACCAGTGTTTCCCTCACCACAACATGGAGACAAGGGAGGATCCGACTCGGGAATTGACGTCAACAAACTGCAGCTGCATCTGAATCACATGACTCTTGGTGAAGGTGCTACCAAAGGCTCTTGCAAGTCTTCTACATCATTGCTCACCCAGCAAGAGATAATACTGAGAGACTTGTGTGAGAAAAGTGTTGACTTGAGCCAGAGTATGTTGGAAGAAACCATTAAACTTAGTAACTTGGCTAAGAGAATTGAAGAAGTTGATGCTCATCTTGAAGCTCAGTTGGCTGAGTTAAATGGAAAATTTTGTAATGGAGAGTATGTTTGGAAAATTAAAAACTTCTCACATTCTTCTGCTGATTTACAAAATAAGCCTGCGAGAGTCTACCACAGTCCTCCATTTTACACTTCTCGATTTGGGTATAAATTTTGTTTGCGAATCAATATTACTTTTAAATCTAATGATTACTTTTTGGCCTTGTTTATTCACACAATGCAGGGTGATAATGATGACTTTCTAGACTGGCCTTTCAATGGTCAAATAACTCTCTCTGTCCTGGACTGTGGCTCAAACTTACCCAAGAACCACATTACAGAAACAATGATGAGTAAGCCAGACCGACAAGCTTTTATGAGACCAGAGATGTCTCGCAATCCTAAAGGATTTGGTTTTACAGATTTCACATCTCTTAACAAGATAATGGAGTCAGAGAATGGAAAGTATTTAAAGAATGACACACTGTGTATCCGTGCCGTGGTATGTGCTGCAGGAAAAAACAGTAAAAAAGCTGAATGCAGTTAGAATTTCCAAAGATACTTTAATAAAAAATGATTGATGTGAAACTAAAATGAAAAACAGCCTTTTTTTTGCACATGTACAGTACTGTAGAGGTAAAATGGCGTAGGATAACCTTATGTACACTTATAAAGACCAAGAACAGAGATAATCAAACTCTTTGATGAAGAATTTTGTTGCTCTTATCTAACAAACACACAATGAAAGTTTGTTTTCCTTTATATGCCCACATGCATATATAGTTACTAACAAGAATATATTCTTGCTGTACTGAACTTGTCAGTGCCTGACAAGACTAGCTCTCACCTAGTTATTCAAATTATAATAATAATGGAGGACAAACATTACTTGAGGAAGACATTCCTGTATACATTTTATGCCATGAGAGACAAGTGTGAGGTACCAAGTACCCATCATTGATAATTTTAAATGTGTGTTGTTGACAGTATTCCTTTCCTTTCATTAACATTTTACCAATATTATTTTTTAAATAGCTTGAAAATTAAATTAATTTGTTTTTGAAATTCCTCATTGTTATAACTGTTGTTTAATGTATAAAAGAAAGGAGTATTCACTGATTTACTACCGTACTGTAGATATATTTTGTTATTGCTATTTTCCTGGTGGTAAGAATTATACTTTTATATCATAATTAAGCTATAAATTATTATACAACCATCTTGTGTGATGCTTTGGTATCACACGAGTTTATTTTCTGGCAACTTTCATCCGTCAACTCCTTATCCCTGGCAGATTAGTGATGGTTCCAGATAGAATCGTAGTTCTAACCAGATCGTTTCATAGCACAAGTTTCCAAGTTTAAGCAAGTCAAAAGAGAATTGGTGTTATATATATTTTGAATGAATATATTTAACAATTGTGTATATTTTTAAACTGTGTCATATATTTTTTCAAAGCAAAGTAGATAAATACTTATATTTAACCACTACGCCCTGATTGACATTCCGGAACACGCCCCTGTTTGCGCCATTGTTTGAATGCCTAGCTAGGGTTATAAGGTTCCAGCATGACTATTTGGTAGTCACGCCACACGCAGGGTAACGTGGGTGGGCTCAGTGCGGTTAGTATGCATTAGCCTGTTGCCATGGAGAGTCGTACCTCGACCCTTCACGCTAAAAGTAGTGTACAGTCATGCGCTGGTTAACGTCCAACCGAACAACGTCCGATTGCATATACGTCCGTGCCCCCCCCCCCCCAAAAAGTGACGCCTGCGGGACCACGACTCCCTGACGGAGACACGATGATCCTTCCCATACTGGCCAGATATTATGTGTTAAGGGAATATCCTTTCCTTCCTTAGGCTTCAGTAAGCATTTGCCTCCATGTGTAATGTTAACCCACAGCTATTGAGGATAAAATTTTTCACCTACAAATTGACAATAACACATTTGCTGTAATCAGACATATCTAGTTGCCTCAACAATTGCAACCCCAGTTGCAATTGGGGTTGCAATTTCAAATTCTGTGTCATTACTAAGGAATAATGAAGTCTCTGGTGCACTCTAAGATTGAGAGAAAGCGGAGGACTCAGGCGTCCTGAAGAGAGAAAAAACTGACTCCTATGATGGGGGACACGAGCACTCACACTGACAGACCTGACACTCACTTGACAAGTTTTACCAACCATTAGTTGTGTACGTTATCTAGTGAATTTAGTCAATATTGTACAGTAATACCCCGCTTAACACGGTTTCGCTTAGCGCGATTTCACGTATACGCGGTGCCTCGCCAGAGCCGAACTTTCACTTAACGCGGGTTTTTTCCATGTATACGCGGAGAGTGTCCGGCTCGAGACGCTATTTTTAGATTCCCCCCACCTGCCTGCCTGCCTGCCTGCCTGTTTTAGCTCATAAAATTCATACAAATTACCCGGCTAGAATATAATTTACATTGCTGGAATTCTTACAATATGATGATCATTTTGAATATAAACATCATAGATTTTGCATTAGACATACAAATTTTAGATATAATGTTTACTCTGAGTAAATATGTTATCTTTTATGCAAAATATATTACATTTATATTCAAAATATTCCTGGTCTTACAGGGAATCCAGCAATGTCAATTATATTATCCTAACTTTAATCTGAGGTATTATTTAATACTAAATGCTACAATTTAGTTTTTTCACCCAACATCTCTTGAAGGGAGGATTGGGACCGACCGACCATCTGGCGCTTGGAAGAGGCGGGGAGGCAAGGTGGGGTACTTTCATTGACAGATAGTGTCGTGAAGAATATTTTTTTTTTTTATTAACTGAAGATATTTGTTTTAGCTCATAAAATTCATACAAATTACCCAGCCAGAATATAATTTACAGTATATTGCTGGAATTCTTACAATTTGGTGATCATTTTGAATATAAACATCATAGATTTTGCATTAGACATACAAATTTTAGATATAATGTTTACTCTGAGTAAATATGTTATCTTTTGTGCAAAATATATGACATTTATATTCAAAATATTCCTGGTCTTGCAAGGAATCCAGCAATGTCAATTGTATTATCCTAACTTTAGTTTGAGGTATTCATTAAAATTTAGTGGTTTTCCCTAAAACATTTCTCAGAGAAGGAAGAGCCAGCAGTGTAGTGTGAGAAGAGGGGGAGGGAGTTGAGTCCATTATTTGAATTGACATTAACTTGGCGACTGTATTTCTCTATTTCTCTTAAGTATTAATTGTGTGTATGTACCATCATAAAATTAAGATGTTATTTTTACTAGAACATAGGTATTGTGTCGGAAAAAGTGGAGGTTGGGGGTCGGGCCAGTTTCTATTGGAATTAATCCCATATGTTCTGTTGTTCACCTAGCGCGGTTTTCACTTAACACGGTACCCTGTGGGT
Organism: Homarus gammarus; assembly: GCA_958450375.1. NCBI lineage: Eukaryota > Metazoa > Arthropoda > Malacostraca > Decapoda > Nephropidae > Homarus > Homarus gammarus. Next base: position 795,585 of record CAUDMG010004046.1, on the reverse strand, counting down.
TTTATTGACCGCGTTAAGCGGGGTACTACTGTACAGTACAAGTACACTGCAATACAGTGGTCCCTCGGTTAACAATGGACCTAAGTGCAAACCTGTACTGTACATGTACTAAATGATTACGGTACTAAAATTGTTATGTCTATTGCAAATATAGCTTGTTTATGCAGGTATTCAAATAAATCACTATCTTACAAGAATCCCAGCAATGTAAGTTATATTCACCCAGGTCATTTGGGTGGCAAATTATGAGAAGAGCTTAGTCACTCTTAAGGAATGATAAATAAACACGCAGGCCTTCAGCGCCAACTGTCAAGTCATATCGCCTCACCTCCTGCTCCCCTCTCCCTCCTGCTCCCTCGCGTGGGGGGTTTTAGGCCTTAAGATTTTCATATAATATCTCAGACTATAGGCGAATAAAATTTCCATTGCTGAAATCCTAGCAAGACAGAGATTAATTTGAATATAAACGTTATATATTTTGCTCAAGAGATAAAAATTGTAGTACTGTACATTAGTTTACATTTTAAAATACAAAGTTATTCAACTGTAGTCTTGGGTAGATTTACATAAATTTCTTAATTTATTTTCATCCATATACATGCACACACCATACTAAAAGAACTGTAAAAGAAATAAATGACCTTAGTCCAAAGCTGGAGTGCACATGTACTAATTTGATTATGGTACTAAAATTTTTATGTCTAGTGCTAATTATAGCATGTTTATATTTAAAATAATCATCATCTTACAAGAATCCCAGCAATGTAAATTATATTCACCCAGGTCATTTCATTGGCTTTTTATAAGAGGGAGAAGCTTAGTCACTTAAGAATTGATAAATAAATACGCGTTAGACCTTGGGCCGGTGCCAACTGTCCAACGTACCACCTCACCTCCTGCTCCCCTCACCCCACGCTCGCTCTCTCCCTCTCCCCCATCTGCCCAGCATTGCTGGAATCCTTGTAAGACGATGAATAATTTTGATATAAACGTCATGTATTTTGCACAAGAGATAAAAATTAATCACCTGTATCACATTACAGCAGTGATTTAAGAGTAAGAGTGTACAGTAGTACCCTGATTTACGCGGTCAATTGAACCCACAGGGTACCGCGTAAAGTGAAAACCGCGTAAAGTGAACAACAGAACATATGGGATTAATTCCAATAGAGACTGGCCTGACCCCCAAACTCCACTTTTTCCGACACAATACCTATTTTGTAGTAAAAATATCATCTAAATTTTATGATGGTGTGCTCACACAATTAATATTTAAGAGAAATACAGTCGCCAGGTTAATGTCCATTCAAATAATGGACTCAAATCTCCCCCCCCCCCCCCCTCTTCCCAGCTCACTGGCCCCTACCTCTCTGAGAAATGATTGGGTGAAACACTAGATTTTAACGTTTAGTAATAAATAATACTTCAAACTAAAGTTAGGATAATATAATTGACATTTCTGGATTCTTTGCAGGTCAGGGAATATTTTGAATGTAAACTTCATATATTTTGCACAAAAGATAAAATACTTGCTTTGTGTAAACCAAATTATTACATTAGATCTAAAATTTGTATGTCTAATGCAAAATCCATGATGTTTATATTCAAAATGATCATCATATTGTAAGAATTCCAGCAATGTAAATTATATTCTGGCCGGGCAATTTGTATGAATTTTATGAGCTAAATAAAAAAAATAAGAAATTATACTTCACGCGTCCGGTTCTGGCAAGGTACCGCGTAAATGAGAAATCTTGGAAAGTGAAACCGTGTAAAGCGGGGTAATACTGTATATGTACGTATATAGTGTTCCACATACACGTAAGTATAAAGGCAAAGTTTATGTGATGATCGGATAACGTCCATTTCGGTTAACGTCACGTTTCTAAGAACGTATCTTGGACATTAACCGGCGCATGACTGTAGTTGTATTGTAGTACAGTGGGGTATGCTATAACGAACGGATCCTACTACGAATATTCCTATAAGGAACGGTTTTACCTATAAAATTGAGAATGCTATAACGAACGAAACTCCTACAACGAACATAATTTAAATTTTTTTTTTTTTTCTAATTTATTGTTTTATTATTACAAATATTAATGATATTCTTTATTTCAGGGGTTCAGATGCATATTTATGCACTTTTTTACAATTTTTACAATTTTATATTATATTTTTCAGTGTTAAGTGGTTGTATTTGGGGGCCTGGAACGGATTAATCCTATAACAAACGATTGCTATAACGAACAAGGTTCTAGAACCAATTAGATTCGTTATAGCATACCCCAACGTATAGTATTACTGAAAATAATGCAATGATTGTTATAAATGTATTTATTTGTGGAATTATTATTCCGATAATTATTTAAATGCATTATTTGCTCTCCCAAACGCAAAGACAACCAGACAGCCTGGCGACAGACTGCGTGTGTGTGGCCAAGCACTTTTTATGAAAAATATTGCAAATAGAATATTCTAAATGAATTATTTATAGGAAATAAGTATTATGATCAGTAAATATATGCATTACTGGCCATCCCAGACACAAGGGCAAGCAGAAAATTGCCACCAAGTGAGTAGTGACCTTGAGGGCTCGCCATCAAGATAAGACTGTCCCCTTATCTCCCTCTCCACCTCTGCCCCAGGGAAGTTTCTAGAGGGTCAATATAGTTTTTCTTACTACTTTTTGATTGTTTTATCATTTCAAAAGGTTAAAAAATATTTTTGGAAAAGTTGATTTTTCTCGATTTAACCCGTGTGGGGGATACGGCCAGCGGCACCCTAGCCCGGGATATAGAGGTTAAGCAAACATAGTTATATGGCTGACTTGACATCACATCACATCACAGTATGAGTCTCCCATCATCTTTACCTGGATGATGGGACTCCAAAATTTCCTTGGCAGAAATAGTGCAGGCAGTGGAACCACGGATGTGCTTCCTACAGCGTTATTGTGCCCAATAATATTGCATCACCGGGTCTCCAGTGTCCATCTTGATTGTTTTGAACTGTACTGGTGCCAAAATCAGCCACAGCTTGGCCTCAGCTCATGTGATAGAGAATCTTTCAATTACAGTACAGTACAGTACAGTACAGAATGTCATAATGAAAATGCTGGTTACACTGTAACACTTGTGTGATACAGTACTGCCTTTACTGAAGTCTGTTAATTGGTAGTGGTAAAACTGATAGCAGGTATCCTGAAAAATTTTCCTAAAAATAACCCAGAGACTAAAGTGTTAATCTGTTAACTACTTCACTGTCTGTTAACTCAAGCTCTACTTCACTATCTGTTAACACAAGCTCTACTTCACTATCTTAGTACTGTACTGTACAGATGTTTATGAATATCAAAATATCAGTTTACTAATTAGCTGTGACTGATGGTGATAGAGTTGCCTCCACATGAACATTCCACAGCCTGGGAGTGTGTGAAGGCTTACAGTAGGTATGAGATCTGGCAATGCAGCACTGTTGTCAGGGCTGAATGAATGGGCATGAAACAGTGAAATTACCCTGTTTGCATGGCCACACATCAATCTAGTTGCCTCTGAAGATTCCTTGAATAGGAAAGTCTTCGAGGTAGTAGATAATGACGAAAATTACGATGTTATTTACTTAGACTTTAGCAAAGCATTTGACAGAGTACCGCATCAGAGGCTTCTGAGAAAAATTAAGGCTCATGGTATCGAGGGGAAAGTTTTAAATTGGATAAAATCATGGCTCACCGATAGAACGCAGAGGGTCAGCGTAGATGGTGTTAAATCTGAGTGGGGTCGTGTAACCAGTGGGGTTCCCCAGGGGTCAGTAATAGACCCACTCTTGTTGATAATGTACATAAACGATCTAGATACTGGGATCAGCAGTGACATAAGCAAGTTTGCAGATGATACCAAAATAGGGCTGCAGATTAATTCAGGGCAGGATGCAAATGCATTACAGGAGGATCTAAATAAACTGCAGGGGTGGTCTGAAAAATGGCAAATGAAATTCAACACCAGCAAGTGCAGCGTACTTACTATTGGAAGAACATATATTGTCAATGTATACAGCCTTAACAACATCAACCTAGAGAAGTCGACTTGTGAAAGAGACCTAGGGGTATTTGTAACCCAGACCTACGGCCTAGAAAACAGTGCGTTAATGTTCGAAATAAGGCAAACAGAGTACAGATAGACCCCGACTTACGACGGGGTTAGGGACCCAAATCCAGGTCGTAAGTCCGACATTGATAAAAAAAAAATTTTTTTAAATAAATAATCTACAATAAAATACAGTACAGTAAAAGAAATAAATAATGAGGAATGGATACAGTACAGTGAAAGTAATAGATAATAAGGAATGGTTACAGTGTGACTGAGCACTTACCTTTAATGTAGTCAGCTGAATGCACATGGGGCCCCCATAATTTTCTAATTATACATGGAGACTACATTAACTGGAAACGTTTCCGTATAGAAAATGCGTGTAATTTGAAAAAAAAAAAAATTTTTTTTTTTTTTTTTTTTTTTTTTTTTTTTTTTTTTTTAATAAAAAATCTGCGTAAGTCCCGACGGTCGTAAGTCGTAGCAGTCGTAAGTCGGGGTCTGTCTGTATTGGGTTTTATATCTAGAAGTGTAAGTAATAAGAGCGCAGAGGTCTTATTATAACTATATCTTGCGCTAGTCAGGCCGCAACTCGATTATGCGGTTCAGTTCTGGTGCCCTTATTATAGAATGGATATCGATTCACTAGAGTCGGTGCAGCGAAGAATGACGAAAATGATTCCAGGACTTAGAAACCTTCCATATCAGGATAGGTTAAGGACACTAAACTTGCATTCCCTAGAAAGACGAAGAGTGCGGGGAGATATGATAGAAGTATTCAAGTGGGTGAAAGGAATCAATAAAGGCGATATAGATAAAGTTCTTATAATATCCGAGCAGGATAGGACTCAGAACAACGGATTCAAGTTGGATAAGTTTAGGCTTAGGAGGGAGATAGGAAGGAACTGGTTTACAAATAGGGTGGTGGACAAGTGGAACAAGCTTAGCAACTTTGTAGTAAGTGCTGGAACGCTGGAAAGTTTCAAATGGTGGCTGGATAGATTCATGGATGATAGAGAGTGGTAGTAACTCTCGACAGGAGCTGCCATGCACAGGCCAACCGGCCTATTGCAGACTCCTTATTTTCTTATGTTCTTATGTTCTAATGCTGAAGAACACTTTTCACATGGATGCTTTATTTGTTTATGTTATGCAGCATTTGTGTAGCAATTACCGAGTGACTAGGATTGAACTATGGGGAACCGGCAAATGGTAATCCACGGTTTAGCGCCACATCTTGTACCTATGCTCTCACACATTCCCAGGACCTGGTACCATCGTGTGGAGGCAACTGTACCTGGTGACTGTTGATAATGATTGCTCATTTTTTTCATAGTTTAAGACATTTTAATGGAGAATGGTCCCAGCACAGGATAGTACTGAACTGTATTATGTTTTGTGTGAGGTGATTGTAAGGTTCCTAGTCATTCCTTTTTCATTTGCTTTATAATTTTCCTAACTCTCCCTTTATCTGTGATGATATTAAGAAACTATTATGAAAATATCAGTGTAGTATCAATATTAATGTACAGTTGTACCCCACTTAACGCGGTCAATAAAACCGAGAGGGTACCGTGTTAAGTGGAAACCGCGCTAAGTGAACAACAGAACATATGGGATTAATTCCAATAGAAACTGGCCCATCCCCAAACTCCACTTTTTCCGACAGATTACCTATGTTCTAGTAAAAATAACATCTTAATTTTATGATGGTACATGCACACAATTAATACTTAAGAGAAGTACAGTCGCCAAGTTAATGTCCATTCAAATAATGGACTCAACTCCCTCCCCCTCTTCTCACACAACACTGCTGGCTCTTCCCTCTCTGAGAAATTTTTGGGGGAAAACCACTAAATTTTAATAAATAATAACTCAAACTAAAGTTAGGATAATACAATTGACATTGCTGGATTCCTTGTAAGACCAGGAATATTTTGAATACAAATGTCATATATTTTGCACAAAAAATAACATATTTACTCAGAGTAAACTTTATATCTAAAATTTGTATGTCTAATGCAAAATCTATGATGTTTATATTCAAAATGATCACCAAATTGTAAGAATTCTAGCAATGTAAATTATATTCTGGCCGGGTAATTTGTATGAATTTTATGAGCTAAAACAAATATCTTCAGTTAATAAAAAAAAAAAATATTCTTCAACACTATCTGTCAATCAAAGTACCCCAACTTGCCTTCCCCCCCTCTTCCAACCACGTGGTCAGTCCCAACCCTCCCCCCCCACCCCCCACCAATCCTCCCTTCAAGAGATGTTGGGTGAAAAACTAAATTTTAACATTTAGTATTAAATAATACCTCAGATTAAAGTTAGGATGACATTGCTGGATTCCTTGTAAGACCAGGAATATTTTGAATATAAATGTCATATTTTGCACAAAAGATAACATATTTACTCAGAATAAACTTTATATCTAAAATTTGTATGTCTAATGCAAAATCTATGATGTTTATATTCAAAATGATCATCATATTGTAAGAATTCCAGCAATGTAAATTATATTCTGGCTGGGTAATTTGTATGAATTTTATGAGCTAAAACAAATATCTTCAGTTATTAAAAAAAAAAAAAATATTCTTCACACTGTAACAGATGGTCGGTCGGTCCCCCCCACCCCCCACCAACCGTCCCACCAGGTGTGTGGGAAAACCAGAATATTTACCTTTTTAGTCATAAATAATACCTCAAACTAAAGTTAGGATAATATAATTGACATTGCTGGATTCCTTGTAAGCCCAGGAATATTTTGAATACAAATGTCATATATTTTGCACAAAAAATAACATATTTACTCAGAATAAACTTTATATCTAAAATTTGTATGTCTAATGCAAAATCTATGATGTTTATATTCAAAATGATCATCATATTGTAAGAATTCCAGCAATGTAAATTATATTCTGGCTGGGTAATTTGTATGAATTTTATGAGCTAAAACAGGCAGTCAGGCAGGGTGGGGGGTGGGGCGAATCTAAAAATAGCTCTGGAGCCGGACACTCACCGCGTATACGTGGAAAAAACCCACGTTAAGTGAAAGTTCAGCTCTGGCGAGGCACCGCGTATACGGTAAAACGCGCTAAGTGAAACCACGTTAGGCGGGGTAATACTGTACTATATACAGTACTGTACTGTTATCCTAAGATATATATTTTTTATTTTAATAATTTCTTGTATATAGTTGTTACCATAATGTAGTTTTGTACATTATTAGTACATTTGTAATCTCATTTAACACAAAACAATTTGATTTAGGTTTTTAATAAGTCTTCCATTACACTAATCTCTGAAAATTTGTCTCATATATTATGATTACTTATTCGCTCATAGGTCATACAGTACTCTGTAAAACCAACACACACACTCCAGTATTTTGACATTAACAGTCTCAGGAAATATATTCATTCTTTAAACAACACTCTATCATTAGTTTAAGTATATGTAGCAAGGTTGAAGAGAGGAACTGTTAGGAAGGTCACAACTTTAACAGTGTAGTAACTCTTGTGTTGCTCACTGAAGGTGTACGATTTACCTTCCATCTTCTTTATATACATGCCAGAGTGATATATAAACCATTTTTAGGTACACCTATTATCCCCTTCCCCTTCGCACTGTGTGCTGAGCTTGGTCAGTCACTGTGCACCACACCAAGGCTATATCGACCATCTTAGAGTGCCACTTATAGTTATTTTCTTGCTAACTGCTATTGAAAGGAAATTTCAGCTCGACTCTCCCTTGGTAGCATCTACAAAAGCCAAGTGTCAGAAGCCATTTGTGACATGTAAGAGATAGTTGGCTAGGAATACCACAGTTATATAAGATTTGTTTACATTTGTATGGATGTTCTTCATTCAGCACTTACTCACACAGTGTGATTTGATCCCATTTTATACCTTTCATCATTTAGGAAACACCTCACAAAACACGATGGGTGTGTCCTGGGATTGAATGGGGTTTAAAGCATGGATGGCCATTATTGGCAACCAGTATGTCACACTCACTGAGCTCCTCCAACTGTCCATGGTGTTAAGGCCTTTACTTCCCAATACTCTACCACTTTTTAGAGATATATTTGCAGTCGGAAAGGTAAGCTTATAATTTAAATTAGTCCCAGCCATAATGTCAAGTTCTTCTGGGTTTCTGAACATGAGCTGAGTGAAAGCACTTGCAATACATTCTATAGTACAGTAGTTCCAGACTCACCCATACAGTGAGACTAAAGTTTTTATTGGTGGCCCTGTCCAGCTAAATATTTCCTTTAATAATCCAGGTAATAAGATATGTACTAAACATGTTGTAGCTAGTATTGATTACTGTACTCCCATCCACGGTCAGAGGTAATCTAATTTAGAGGCAGTTATAGAAGTGGCACATTAGCCCTTAAACTGCAGCCAATATTCATTAACATCAGTGTGGGTGACTGCGACCAACGTCAATAGACACCAAGATTTTAAATGTGTATGGTGTTTTCGCACTTTTGTTTTAGGTCCAAGAGAAAGAGAGAACGTGAGAGCAGCATCCTCCTCAGTAGGCCTACGTCAGGCATGGGGGGTGGAACTTGTACGTCTCGCTGTTAAGGGACCATTATTGTGTTATTGTAATGGAACTATTCACGGAGATGACTTCCACCAGATGACTTGTATGGTGATTAAAGATATTTTTCATATTTTGTTTTTCTGCATGTTTCATTTTATTTTCAGATTTTTATTTCTTTTTTAAAGATTTGAAAACAACACTAAAAATTTTTGTGCTGACACAGATCTCCCAATTTTTCCATGGCTGTAGTTTAAGGGTTAAAACTTTGAAACTCCTAATGGGTAAGATAATAAGCAGGAGAATAGTGTGGATCCAGTTTCCTACAATACTGTACTGTATATTGATTTTTGAATCCATCCAATGTGTTCAATATGAATTGTTGACAGATTGTATATGATGTACTGTGTAAAATACATGTACTGTATTGTATAATTTAGATTTAAGATCTACAATGCTCATTTGTAAATACTGTCCACGTACTCAATAAATTAGTTCAATTGTATATGACATTTTAGTGATGAACTTGTCTACTTCTGTGAAAAAATTCTCTTGGTTTGAGCTTGAGTTGTTACAAAATATTAATTAATATTAAGAAGGTTATTGGAATTGTATATATCCTCTGCTCACGCTGTTATGGATTAACAAATAACAAATGTTCTTGCTCTTGTAGATATGACTAAAACATTAAAAAATAAAGAGGATATCTCTAACTTTGTTTCCCTGTGCTTGCTACAGTGTGGTACAGTATAGTACAGTATTACCCCGCTTAACGCGGTTTCGCTTGGCGCGTTTTACCGTATACGCAGTGCCTCGCCAGAGCCGAACTTTCACTTAACGCCGGTTTTTTCCACGTATACGCGGTGAGTGTCCGGCTCGAGAGCTATTTTTAGATTTGCCCCACCCGCCACCCTGCCTGACTGCCTGTTTTAGCTCATAAAATTCATACAAATTACCCGGCCAGAATATAATTTACATTGCTGGAATTCTTACAATTTGGTGATCATTTTGAATATAAACATCATAGATTTTGCATTAGACATACAAATTTTAGATATAATGTCATCTTTTGTGCAAAATATATGACATTTATATTCAAAATATTCCTGGTCTTACAGGGAATCCAGCAATGTCAATTGTATTATCCTAACTTTAGTTTGAGGTATTATTTATTAAAATTTAGTGGTTTTCCCCCAAAAATTTCTCAGAGAGGGAAGAGCCAGCAGTGTAGTGTGAGAAGAGGGGGAGGGAGTTGAGTCCATTATTTGAATGGACATTAACTTGGCGGCTGTATTTCTCTATTTCTCTTCAGTATTAATTGTGTGCATGTACCATCATAAAATTAAGATGTTATTCTTACTAGAACATAGGTATTGTGTCGGAAAAAGTGGAGTTTGGGGGTCGGGCCAGTTTCTATTGGAATTAATCCCATATGTTCTGTTGTTCACTTAGCGCGGTTTTCACTTAACACGGTACCCTGTGGGTTTTATTGACCGCATTAAGCGGGGTACTACTGTACAGTACAGTACAGTTGTTATCTTCCATTGAGAGATTTTGTTCTTGAACAACACTGAGTGTTACACTTGTGGTGGTATAATCCACTATTTATGTCTTCCATTGTTTACTGTGATGACATGGTGGTAATGCACTTTGCAGTGCAGATTCGTCTTATTGTTTTATTTATTTCCAACTGCTGTACTGTACTGTACTGTACTAATATTTCCTGTGATGAGTTGTTGATGACATTGGTACTTACCGTAGATATATGGTAAATTCACTGAAGTATTTTAGAGAGATTCTGATTATTTAGTGCATTTTAGACCTCCCCCCCCCCCCCCCCCCCGACCCTCAGATGTGTTTTGCAAATGAAGTGTTTTCATTAAACAAAATACATTCAGTAGTTGTATACAACAAGTTGGTGATTTGTGTTTGGCGTGTACCATAAAATGTTGTTCGCAAATTAGGGAACACATTTTCTATACTGTACAGTGATCCCTCGGTTAACGAACGCCGCGATTAGCGAAATTTCGGTTAACGAATTACCTTCCATAAGATTCTTCAATTTGGTTAACGAAAAAATTTTGGTTAACGAATTCCTTACGAATTTTTCCCAACATGTTTTCGCTTGCATTTGGCTGTTCACCAGCTGTAGTATTAGAATGCCAATACAGTAATAGGTTCTAGGGCTTAAGTTCCTTACCATTTAGTAAATATCAAGAAGGTTGTACTATTCAACGATTTTAAAAGTTTTATATTAAATTTTTTAGTCATTTTAACAATTATTGAACATAATTGAAGTACAGTCAGTTCTACTATAACGTGATAGTTGTGTTCTTGCAAAACCTCGCTTTCTAGAAATTCGCGCAATAGAAATAACAGGGCTTATGGAGAAAATAGGGTTAGGTGCAGATTACTCGAAATCGAAAAAAATTTAGTAATTAGCCTAGCACAAAGGATAGCACAGTCTAAATAAATGTTACATTCATATCTAATAATGAAATCATACAGTAAATGTAACACTTTACCTTGAAAAAATATGAATATAACTTGATGGAGGAGAAGGGTGATTTTGAGGTTGATAACATCGAGCTTCTCTTCAAGTTTCTTTTACGATCATCACCGGGAATGTGACCACCAGAACGCTTCTTGGAGATATTCTTCTTTGCCATATTCACAGTTAATACCACAAAATTGGAGAAATAGTAAGCAAAAATCGCGTTACAGCAAACAAGCGTTCGCGTTTTACAAATATCATTCCTCTATTTATAAATCGCGTTAGAGCCAATTCGCATTGTCAAAACACGAGTTATAGCAGAACTCGCTGTATAGGAAACTAGTTTTCTGCACGCCAAACAGCCACTCAACACACCAAGCTTGGCGTCAGTCGGTTTATAGGTTCAGAGGAAGGAACATCTTGTTTGAGGCTCAACATAAATGCTTTTTTTCTGTGTTTCCAGTCAAATTATTGGTCATTTTGAAATATATTTTACATATTGATAATATATAGTGCAGTGTTTATTTAAAGAAATTTTTCTTTATTTACAGCAATAAAATTTAAAATTTCAGTGTTGAAATCGAATCCAGCATGGCAACCGAGAAATCGAGAAAAGTTATTTCAATCCAGGTAAAGCAGGAAATTATAAAGAAACCTGAACAGGGCATTAGAACAAATGTGCTTAGTAAAGACTATGGCATGTCGGCATCAACTGTGTCGACAATTCTTGCACAGAAAGACAAGTCTAAGGAAGTGAAACTGAGAGAGAAATCTACCAGACTGTTTAAAGGTAGATCCCTAATAGCAGAAACAGAGAGGTTACTTCTCATCTGGATTAGGGAAAAGCAAATGAAAGGTGATTCAGTTTCTACAGAATTTATTTGTGAAAGAGCCAGGGAGATTTACGAACATTTAAAGGAAGATCAACCTGGTTCTTCTGGCACAGAGTTCGAAGATTTTCGGGCAAGCAAGGGCTGGTTTGAAAAATTTAAGAAAAGAAGTGACATTTTCAGTGTTATTAGGCATGGTGAGGCTGCAAGTGCAGATAAAGAAGGAGCAGCAAAGTTTGTAGTGGACTTTAACAAACTGGTGGATGAAGAAAATTATCTTCCACAGTAATTGTTCAATGTGGACGAAACTGGGCTGTTTTGGAAGAAAATGCCCAAAAGAACATTCATCACCAGAGATGAAGCCTCTTTACCTGGTGCCAATGCTTCAGGGGATTTCTGACTGAAGCCTATGCTTGTCTATCACTCTGAGAACCCCAGGGTGTTCAAACAACAAAAAGTGGTAAGAGGAAAGCTTGGAGTTTATTGGAAGTCCAACCGTAAGACATGGGTGACAAGACAGCTCTTTAATGAATGGGCTGTTGAGGTGTTTTGCCCTTCTGTCAAGAGCTACCTAACCACCAATAAACTCCCTTTAAAGGCTCTTCTCCTCATGGATAATGCCCCTGGTCATGACCCAGAACTTGCCAGCACTTTGGAGGCTCAATTTGACTTTGTCAAAGTGATGTTTTTGCCTCCCAACACTACATCAATCATGCAGCCAATGAACCAGAATGTGATCAGCAACTTCAAGAAGTTGAACATGAAGAAAATGTTCAGGAAGTGTAATCAGGCAACTTCCACTGATCCTGAACTAACACTGGCACAGTTCTGAAAGACACAATTTAACATCCTGGAGGCTGTAAAATTGATTGTGTCACTCTGGCAAGAAGTCTCCATTAGGTCCCTCAATTCTGCCTGGAAAGCACTGTGGCCATCAGCAGTTCATGATTTTGAGGGATTTGCAGAAGAAGCAGAGTTGGACAAGGAGATTGTGTCCATTGGTCAGTCATTGGGCCTCGAAGTGGAGGAGGTTGATGTGTAAGAGCTTGTGATGTCTCATGAGCAGGAACTTACTCCTGAAGACTTGCAGCAACTGGATGAGATATTAGAGGCTGACAGTGGTGAAGAGGAAAGGGAAAGTGATGACCATATGTCTACTTCAGATTTGAAAGATGTTCACTACTGGGATAAGTTCAGGAAATTGGCTTCAAGGCACCCAGATGTGGAAACAACAGAACCTCTTTTGTGTAATGTTGAGGACAGAGTGGTCTCCTTCAAACATCAGTTAATGATGAGGAGGAGAATTGCCCCACAAAGAAAAATTGACATTTTCTTCATTGAAATGCGTCGGGAAACAGATGCTACCCCTCAGCCTTCCACTTCAAGAAGGAGAGAGGATGTTCCTGCTGGAGAATCTGTCAGTCCAGAGGTTCCTGACATTTTCATGGAAGGTGACTCACCTTCCAAGAAGCAGTAAAATGCTTCTCCTCCACCCTCACTTCCTTCTCCTCCTCCACCTCCCACTTCAAATTCACATCAGCATCATCATCCAGGAGCCTTCTACATACACACCTCAAAGTAAGTGTATTTACTGCAATTTTTTTTTTACTTTCGGTAATTTTCGGTGAGCTGGAAGCAATTAACCCAAAACCCATTGAAATAATGGTTTCAGTTAACGAAATTTTCGGTTAACGAATACCGTATATCGCGGCCTATAAGGCGTCGGGGTGCATAAGACGGCCCCCCCAAATTTCCATTTAAAAAGTAGCTTTTGAGCTCTATTTGCTGTATAAGACCAGTTCCCCAAATGTGACACTTACCCACTGACTCAGTAGTCCTTTACCAACCATCCTTGGTTTTTTAAAATAAGGCCAATTCACTTCAAGTAATGTCATCAACTGTTACCCGCTGGTGTAGTGTAAACACTAGTGACGTCACTGAAGCGTCTGCTATTTACCGGTAACTGGAACTAATGTCGGTGTCGAGTAAAATTTTTCCATTTACTTGAAATGGATTTACCGATTTATTTGTTTATTTATAATATACTGTAACATATTAAACACACTGCAAGTATTTTCTTTCATTTATACGGACGATCGGTGGTGGGAGTGTTCCCTCGTCTCGGTGGTGTGACTGTGTTCCGACTATTTATACAACAGGTGGTTCAACAGCAACCACCGTATTCTAATTGTGGTGTTTCATTAGGATTAGAGTGAAAAAGGTTACGGTATGTTCTTACTACATACATTTATTACACAAACATATTTATATAATATACAGTTGGTCCTCACATTACGCGGTTAATGTAACCCAGAGGGTCCCGCGGAAAGTGAGAAACGCGGAAAGTGAATAACATAACATATGGGATTAATTGAAATGGAATCCAGGCCGATCCCCAAACTCCACTTTTTGACGACACACAACTATGTTGTAGTAAAAATTTTATCTTAACTTTATGATGGTATGAAAAAACAAGTAATATAGAAGAGGTTAGGTTCGGAAAGATAAAGGTTAACATAGGAAAAATAAAGAATAGGTTAAAAAACGAAAAATTTTGTGGAACACTTACGGTAGTAGAAGAGATGGGTCGGCATACGGGGATGGAGGCTGGTTCCGAGGCAGAGGGCAGATTACTGGCCCTCAGGTGAATCACCATTACTAGGTGAATCATCATCACTGTCACTTACAGTTGTCAGGGCTTCCCTGACAAATCCCTCAAAGTCAACTTCACTGTCACTATCACTGGCTTGGGCTGGCTGTGGTGGGTTGCGGGTGAAGAAATCTGTTATGCTTTGCTGACGGCTGGCGTTGATGTTGTCGTGATACACCTTGATGTACGGCTCCATAGCCTGCACCAGCTGGTTATGGAAGACTTCATAGCGGTCATCGTCATTGTCGCGGGAAAGGAAGAACTTCATCTTCTCTGCACACTCCATGGCACCCTTAATATCACTATGACTTAAATTGTGTTCTTCGGAGACTGCCGCACCTTCTTCCTCCTCTTCACTGGCGTGTTCTTCTTCCAACATCTCGTCGGCAGTCACTTCAGGATTTCTGATCACCTCCAAGATGTCGTCGTTGGTTGTCTCGGAGAAGCCTGGAACTGTAACAGTCTGCACAGCTTCTCTGGCAAGGTCCACTGCTACTGCAACAGTCTGAACCTCACCAGTCACAGATTGACTCCTCCTCTCACCTGGTATTCCATGCAACACATGTCTCCATGCGTGACGAATTGTAGCAATAGACAGCTGATCGAGGCTAGGTCAAGCGTCGTCTCTCCTCCCTCCCTCCCTCCCCCGGGTGGACACGTCATAATACTTTAAGCCAATTACAGCTAGCAGCAGAGGGGGGTAGGGATGCATGGCCAATCACAGGTCTGATACGTCATATGACGTCAGTGATAACGCAACAAAGACACACACTGCGCAACCTTACCGCGCCGCTTGCCCAAGCGGAGGGAGGAGGAGGGAGAGGCAGGCAGGCAGACGGGCGGGTGGCGCGTGGGGCAAATCTAAAAATAGCGTCACGCCGGACACTCTCCGCGGAATGGCGTTCGCGACCGCGAAATGTGAAAATGTTAGGTTCTGGCAAGGCACCGCGGTAACGGTGAAACGCGGAT
>CAUDMG010004046.1:600000-775000 GCA_958450375.1 Homarus gammarus | reverse complement strand
TGCCCGGGTGGGGTATAACCCCATAAAAAAAGTCGTTTTTTTTTTTCTAAAAAACAGTTTTTGTGATAATGTCCAGAATGCGAAGTCTAGCTTTGTAGCTGCGTATGTTCAGTAAATGCCTTGCATTAACTTGCCAGGCCAACATACAGGCAATTAAAACCTCTAAACCTCTAAAGTTCGACTGTCTTCTTAGATAGAAGACGAGCTACAGTCACCATGCTTGACCAGACCGTGTAAAAAAAACTACCCCAAACACAAAATCTGAGAGACATAACCAAAATTAAAGTCACTCAATATTCTCATTGTCCTAAGGTGTATAAATACCGAAAGTAAAATCCTCTTGGCACTTAATATTTCGGCTATTACAACACAAATTAGCGGATCCTTCTTTGTGCACGTTTACAGCTCATTCGCCAGGCAAGAAGATGACGGTAGTGATGTGTGTGCGGGAGGGATTTTTGAGAATTGCAATTAAATGCCAGGTAGCGACGTGTCCTAATATTACTTATTTAAATAATTATTAGATGTTTTAATTGCCTGTATGTTGGCCTGGCGAGTTACTGCTAGGCATATACATATGCAGGTACAAAGCTATACAGTGGTCCCTTGGTTAACGAGATTTCGGTTAACGATTTACCTTCCATAAGATTCTTAACTTCGGTTAACGAGCAATCCCTCGATTAACAATTTTTTTACAAGCCGACTTCAACATGTTTTCGCTTGCATTTGGCGGTCAACCAGCTGTAGTATTAGTCCGCCAATACAGTAATCGGTTTTAGGGCTTAAATTCCTTACTATTTTAGTAAATATCAAGAAGTTTATACTATTCAATAATTTTAAAAGTTTAATATTAACTTTTTTAGTTATTTTAACAATTATTGAACATAATTGAAGGTAAAGAAACTAGTTTCTGGCGTGCCATCCAGCCTTTTAACACACCAGACAGGTGTGTTTTCAGCGGAGGTAACATCTTGCTTGAGACTCTTCAACTAAACTCTTTTTTTCTGTGTTTCCAAGCAAATTAATGGTCATTTTGAAATTTATTTTACATATTGACAATATATAATGCAGTGCAGTGTTGATTTAAAGAAAATAATCTTGAATTACACCAAGAGAACTAAAATTTTATGGGTGAAATGGTGCCATGGGGTGACTTCTCTTCCACCCCAATGCCTTCTCTTCTCCCTTCTCCTCCACCCCCATTCTAATTCCCATCATCATCATCATCATCCAGGAGCCTTCTACATACACACCTCAAAGTAAGTGTACTTTTCTACCTTTTTTGTTGAATTTAGGCAATTTTCGGTGAGCTGGAACCAATTACCCAAAAACACATTGAAACAATGGTTTCGGTTAACGAGTTTTTCGGTTAACGAGCAACCTGCTGGAACGGATTGTGCTCCTTAACCGAGGGACCACTGTATAACAGAAATTATACGAGATGGTGCCGCATATGAGTTGATTAACCCAATGGATGAAAGTGAGGTGATATAGAGAGAGGCTGAGAAAGTAAAGAGATATGTAAGTAGGGACATGTTTGTTCAGCTGAATGAGCCCCTTCTTCCACCTTATGATTCTTCCTCGGACTCAGGTTCAGACGAAACAGATGAGGAAAGTGATTACAGAAATGTGGAAGGTCAGCGTGCAAGCAGATTCCCTGTGAGGCAGAGGAGACCAGTAGTTAGACTGGATTTGTAGGACATATAGTTCCAGGATGTTGCTTCAATTGAATATTTTTGGCTTTCCAGTTTGATAGGTTGATTTGTTGAATTATAAAGTTTTTGGTGGGGGAGATGGTTGCTCAGGTGGTTTGTCGGATTAATTTTTTTGCGGGTGTCGACCTCATCAGTGGAAACGAAGTCACCCCGACAGTTCAAATCCCAGTTCTTACAAACTGAAGTCCGGAAATCCAGCCGGAAATCCAGTTACTGCCTATGTTGTCGAAGGGAGAAATCTCAGTTTTTATGTGTGTGTCGGAAGTTTTTTTTTGGGTTGTTGACTCACTCCGGGTGAGGGAGTCACCCCCGACCTTGAAATGCCAGTTCTTCTGAAATGTGAGATAGAAAATCCAGGTTTTGTGTTATGAGCCCCATTGTGTACTTATGGAACCACGGTCCTGTGTGGAAAAAGTGAATTATTATTGAAACGAAGTAGTAATCTAAGGAAGTGTCTGATGTAACTAATTAACCATTCATAGACAAGAATTTAAATTCCTTAGGATATGTAATTTCATGCAGAGAACTTTTGTTGTAGATGTAATGTCAAAGAGTCACTGTTTATGTGCTGGTGCCAAAAGTATGTTGAGGTAATACTCTGATGAACTGTTAGGGGCATGTTCCTTCTACTATATTGTACTGAAATAACGGAATTGATAAGTTGTTGTATGTATAGGTAACGGAGACTCGAGTATGAAAAGTTTAAGTCTCCTTATAATTTTCTTTTTAATGATATATTGTGTACCGAAGTAGCAGGATTGTAAATTGTTGTCCAATGTATGTGGTAGCAGAGATGCTCGTGGGAAACGTTTAAGTCTCCTTATGTTTTATTTGATGTAATAAGGTACTGTAATCACGAACTGTTAGAATGTTGTAAAATGTATGTACACTACAGCGTCAGTGCTTTGGCATATTATTCCGCATAATATGAATCTTTGGGAGGGGAAGGCTATGTACTGCGCACATCATTGTCATTCCTAAAAACCCCCTTTAATTCATATTATGCTACATAACATTCAAATCCACCGCGCTTATAGAATCTCAGAGAACGGGAAACATTGATAAAGGATAACTCACCTACTCGATGTTACTGAATCATGTGTGGTATTGTACCCAGGTACAGTTATAAAATGTTGATTGTATGTATTCATAGCATTAAGGAGAACTCAGGGTATCCATAAACTGATTGGGAAAGTCCAGTTGAGCCGGACTAGTGTACTGTAGGACTAAGTGTGGATCATGGTTTGAAGGTCATATTATTTACGTCTGTGAACGTGTAGCGAACATAACTTCCACAAATATCATATGAAAATACATGAGAACAATGATCTGGAAAAAGGATAAATGTATCAGAACTTGTGAGGTGTTGGAAGTGACCCAGAAACTATACTTGAAAGGAAATATCTTGTATGTATCAGTGTGAACTCAATACACCTCGTATCCTCACTTGATGCACACCCACAATATGTACTGTACAGTTATCAGAGAATTTTATGTCTGTGTTCAAATAGTGCAATGTATGAGAGGAGGATCCCTAATTACAGTTTTAAGTGAAGTGGATATACCCATGCCACGAACATTCGGCTTTTGTTTTAAGGGAGAATCCTGTGTACCCGGCTCAAGTGTGCCGAGTTGATATTATAACCCAATGAATTTACCCACGAACAAGCAAACCAGAACCTTACCTTAGTGTGTAAGTTAGGATTAAAATATGTGTTTATAAAGCATGAGATACAATATACCGGAAAGTGTTCAGGTGAGAACCGTAAGAAATAAAAGTAAATATTAAAGATTGGAAACTGTAGGCCTACGGGGTGATGAGCCGTGGGCACTGCCCTCAATATCCTCCATTCTACCGTCACTTCAGGTCAGTGTCCTTTATCGGGCTATATCCCGCCCTGTAAAAAGGGCTTATATAGCAGTTATTATAGTTTAAATCTTTGCCTCATGTATAAGTGTAATAGTAATGTGTTAGGGTGGGTGATAACCGCCCATCAGGCATTATTTCTCAGTGTCCTCCGTTCTACCGTCACCTCAGGTCCCATGCGGTTGGAGTGTCTTGCTGGGCGGCAGCCATTATCCCTGTGAGCGTCCCACCAGGTGGTGACTACTCCCAGCTATGCCAATCCACTGTGAACCTGTGGATTGCCAGCACACCACCCCAAATAAGTAGGAACAAATAAGGAAACACTTGAGAAACTCCGAGGTCGTCACTTGGAGCGACCTATAATACCAGGCGTAGAAATAGTACTGGTATGTCTCTTGGAGTAGCCCTCGTCTCTACCCACCGAGGGCGGTGTGCAAACGAGGCGCCTGATATGTATACCTAGAAATTACAAGGAGTCCCATACTTGCAGGTGTGGAGTGTAACAGGTGTGTTGAGATGGTGCTACTGTGTATGATAACCTACGGTGCTATATTCCATACAGGTGGAGCAGTGTGACGTGTTAAGGGGTAGTGTAAGAAGGAATGACCGAGGTAAGGAGGTCACGGATTGTTATGCAATAAGTATGTGGATGACACGCCATTAATGTAAGACGTCTGGTGCCGAGCAGGGTAACCAACATTTTTGTTGTTCTTCTGAGGAAGGCCAACTCACTTGTATGTATTTTTTACCAGTATGTTTTATAAGGAATAAATTAATTAAAACATGTTATGGTTTCACCCTTCTTTCCCTTTATCGATCTGGTCAATGAAAAACCTAACTCGATGCCTAATCCACTCTGCCCGCTACCTAATGAGCTGCATACTGCCCAGAGGGGGTCTGGTGGCAGCAACCCTTAAAATTGAGACTATAGTTAAGTTTCCCCTTAGAATTAGTGACCCCAGATCTGGCAGTATAGTATGGTAGACAAGCTGAGGATAAAGGATCTTACTAGTAAGGTTAGTCTACGTTGAACATGGACTGTACCGGGTAGCTATCGTTCACCGTAAATAACCCACGAAAATGCATGAATTTTAACCCCCCCAAATTATTACAGTACGTTTATATAGGCTACTTTTACATAAAAATTTGATCATAAAAACTTAAAATTACAGTATACTCGAGTATATATGGTACAGTATTTAAAATATGATTGAACTGTGATATTAATATAAAGGTATATAGAGTTGATGTTTATGTGTTTATTAATTTATCAAGGTCAGCAAAGAGAATGAATGTGTTGGTGGGGGGGGGGGGGGTGGAAGGTTGGCTTCTGTCAGTGTGTACATCAAATTTTAGGAAATTTTCTAAATACCTTTTGAAATTAGTACAGTATACAAATTGAAATAGTCATGGGAAAAAGGTGATGTTTGGTATAAGCCGTAATTTCATTCTTATTGCTGTTGTAGCGTACTGTATGTGGCCAGTTGTCAATTCTCTTTAGTTGTCTATTATCTCTTTGTATGGGCACACAAACGTACGTACATGTAGATATCTTCACTCAGGAATGAGGTAGAATAGAAACTCACGATGCGCTTTCTGTATATATATTGTTGTACAGCGCAGTGCTTAGGAGTGACTAGGTGAGGAGCTGAGAGAGATGTTGCTGGTCCAGTAGCTGAGTGTAGAATGTCCTCCCTGGGCAGGCGTGGCCGTATTTATACAATTTACCAGGATCAGGATCTGGGGTGCGCGTAGCGAGAGGACCAATCACAGAGGCTCAAGCGTAAGGTGTGAAACGCTCTGATCCTGAACTGGAGGTTGATGGTCGAGACTAGGTCGGCGATCGTACCCCTACGTCCTCTGCATAGACCTAGTCTCTCGGCGTAGCTCGCTGTACGCTGATTGGCTGGTCGGAGTGCGGCCGGAGCTCAGTTGGAAGTTGTAGGGGAGAGTAGCCACTACAATACTCCCCCTCCCCTCCCGGCGCGGCGGGAGGCTGGATGTTGTCTGGGTTGTGTCCCACACATAACACATACCGGGCAGGTGTATGTACGACTCGGCCGCTATGTGTAACAACTCCCTCCAGTGACACAAAACCTGTGGGAGAATTAGGAGGAGAAAGAGGGTTTGGGATTAGAGGAGGTTGTACAAGCAGTGGTTGTTGTGCTCCTGCTGCTGCAGGGGCTGCGTCAGGAGGAGGGTCCATGGCAGGAGCAGGTTCTACGATAGGTGCAGGTTGTATGTCAGGAGGAGGGTCCATGGCAGGAGCAGGTTCTATGTCAGGAGGAGGGTCCATGGCAGGTTCAGGTTCTATGACAGGAGGAGGGTCTATGATAGGTACAGGTTCTATGATAGGTGCAGGTTCTATGTCAGGAGGAGGGTCCATGGCAGGAGCAGGTTCTATGACATGAGGGAGGTCTATTATAGGTTCAGGTTCTATAGCAGGAACAGGGTGTACTTGAGGGTGAAAAGAGGGTGCCCAGAAATGTCGTGGGCGTGGTGTTGCTGCCGGTGGTAACTGCGGGTAGACTGGTGCAGGCGTAGTTTGTTGATGGTGCTGCTGGACTGGGGGCCCAACGGGTAAGGTGGCCGGTTTGACTCGGTCTATGCTGACGGTGTCATGTCTGCCATTCCGGATAATCGTCAGGAACTTTGCTGAACGGGTAACCACCTGGAAGGGTCCATCGTAGGGACGTTGTAATGGGTTGCGATGAGCATCACGCCTGACGAAAACATACTCGGCTGTGAGTAGTGCAGGAGGGATGTGTTCAGGGCGCCGAGGAGGCTGGCGTGGAGCAGTAGCTCTGAATGCAGAAACTGCTTGTCGTAGCTTTTGGAGTAAGTCGTGACGAACGGCTGGAGTGGTTTGGTGAGGGTTAGGAGGGAGTGAGAAATCCCCAGGTAGCCGAAGGGGCTCGCCTAGTGTAAGATCTGCTGGGCTACAGTCCATATCCTCCTTGTGTGACGCACGGATGCCGAGGAGCACTAAGGGAAGCGCATCAGTCCAGCTGTAAGGGTCGTGCTGTGCCTTGAGTGCGTCCTTTAGCTGCCGGTGAAAACGCTCTACCATGCCGTTGGCTTGAGGGTGGTATGCTGTAGTGCGTTGTCTAGACGTGCCGAGGAACTGTAGGAGGTGCTGCCAGAGTTGTGACTCAAACTGGACTCCTCGGTCAGTGATTACGGTTGCGGGGGGGGCCGAAACGGGAAACCCAACCGGACATGAAGGCGCGGACAGTAGTCTCTGCTGTAGCATTGGGCATGGGAATTGCTTCTGTCCACCTGGTGAAACGGTCGATGCAGGTGAAGATGTAGGTGCTGCCGTAGGATGATGGAAGAGGTCCCACGATGTCGAGGTGTACTACTTGAAAACGTCCTTTGGGAATAGGGAAAGTATGTAAGGGGGCCCGTATGTGACGATGTATTTTGGAGGATTGGCAGGCCAGGCACTGGGCAGCCCATTTCTTAGTATCAGACTTGATGCCGGGCCAGACGACACGTTGCGTGAGGAGGCGCTGGGAGGCCCGCACACCCGGGTGGCTGAGACCATGGATGCGGTCGAAAACAGCGCGGCGGTGGACATGAGGCACGAACGGTCTAGGCTGCCCACAGGATACGTCGCACCACAATTTTATCTTTGTGCCAGGAACAGGGAGTTCTTGGAGTGTGAGGCTTGAGGGGGATGTCTTGTATGCTGCCAGGTCTTCGTCCTTCTCTTGAGCCGCGGCTAGCTGCCCATAGTCAATGGGTGGAGATGAGGGAAGAATGTTGGATACACAACGAGAGAGGGCGTCGGCGATCTCGTTGTGGCTGCCTTTAATGTGTTGGACGTCGCTGGAGAACTCTGAGATGTAAGCCAAGTGGCGCAGGACACGAGGTGTATGTGACTGGGAAGCTGAAGCGAAGGCGTGGACGAGGGGCTTGTGATCAGTGAAGATGGTGAACTGACGGGCCTCGAGGAAGTGCTGGAAATGTTTGACAGCCAGGTATATGGCCAGGAGTTCTCGATCAAAGGCGCTGTACTTGAGGTGTGGTGGTTGAAGCCGTTGTGAGAAGAAAGCAACGGGCATGAGAATTCCGTTGATCTCCTGCTGTAAGACGGCGCCCACTGCAGTAGAAGAAGCGTCTGTTGTGAGAGTGGTCCGGGCGTTAGGTGCGGGGTGGGCCAGGAGGGTGAGGCGTGTAATGTGCTGTTTGACAGTGGTGAATGCCGTGGCAGCCTCTTGAGTCCACACGAGAGGCTTGTGAGACTTCTTTGGGCGTCCCTTGAGAAGGTCGTGCAGGGGGGCTAGGACGGTGGCAGCTTTGTCAATGAAGCGGCGGTAGTAGTTGACTAAACCCAGGAATTCTCGGAGTTTCTTCGCCGTTTCAGGTTTGGGGAACTCCCTAATCGCGGTTATCTTCTGTGGTAGGGGTTGTATGCCACTGGGCGAGACTCTGTGACCGAGGAAATCGATGGCCGAGGTTCCAAAGACGCACTTAGCAGGATGAACTTTCATGTTGTTGTTCTGCAGGCGTTGGAGAAGGAGTTGTAGGTGGTGGCGGTGCTCGGCAGGCGTCGAAGATGCGACGAGGATGTCGTCAATGTACACAGTGACAAAGTCGAGGTCGCGAAGCATATGGTCCATGTACCTCTGGAAAGTCTGTGCTGCATTGCGTAAGCCAAAACTCATGAAAGTGTACTCGAAGAGTCCAAACGGAGTGGTGATGGCTGTCTTCTGGGTATCTGCAGGTGCTACTGGGATCTGGTGGAAGGCACGCTCCAAGTCGATCTTCGAGAAGATAGTCTTGCCATGAAGTTTGTGGTGAAAGTCCTGGACATGCGGAATAGGGTACCTGTCAGGTTTGGTGACGAGATTCAGGGCTCTGTAGTCGCCACACACCCTCCACTCGCCGGGTGTTTGCTTAGGAACCATGTGAAGAGGCGATGCCCAGGGACTCCTTGAAGGGCGAATGATGCCGTCTTGCAGTAGTTTGTTGAATTCTACTTTGGCTGTGTACAGGAGCTCAGGGCGCAAGCGGCGAGGGCGTGAAATGACTGGTGGTCCTTTGGTTTCGATGTGGTGGAAAATTCCCGACGTAGGTGGTGGGGGTAGGGAGACTCGGGGTGAGAAAGCTCCTTGAATTCGTCGAGCAGGGAGGAGAACTCGTTGGAAGGCGCAAGACAGGTGATAGTGTCGGTGTGTCTGGCACGATAACCCTGGATCTTGCGTGCTGTAGGCTCATGGATGAGGCATAGATGACTTGGTTTGACGCCGAGCTTGTGGAAGGTGAGGAAGTCGAAACCAAGGATGGGTTGAGACACGTCTGCTATCACGAATAACCAACGCAGAGTCTTGGGCAGACTGAGGCCTAAAGCGAGGGTGAGTACGCCGTAGGAGGCGATGGGGGTACAGTTGGCAGCGAACAGGTCATAAGAGGGTTGCTTTGACTTGTCTTGTAGTGAGGGAGGGATGAGGCTTACCGATGAACCTGTGTCGATGAGGAACTTTTTGCCAGAGGTGCGGTCAGTGACGTACAGTAATGAGACACCTGAAGGGACGGGGGCTGAGGCGTCTACCAGCCTCCGGTGTTGCCGAATAGGTGCAATAGGGCTCACAGTTTCGAGCATTGCGGCCGAAAGTCTGGTGATACCAGCAGAGGGTATATTTGTTGTGCTGGGGGCTGGCTGCTGTGCGTCGGAACTTGTAGGGCGTGGTGCGTGAGTCGGGAACTGGCACAGCAGCGGGTAAGGAGGAGCAGAACTGCTCAATGGTGTCCATCCTGCGGTTCAAGGTTTGTAACAGGTCCTTGATATCTTGTGAGGTATTGCTCGGCTGAGGTGTGTTGACCCGGCTTGCAAGTTCGGTGGGAGGTACTGGTGTGACCGTGGCAGCAAGGGGTGCAGCAGCGCACTGGTTGAAAATTCTGTCTGCCGCGGTTGCATATAGCTCTGGTGTCGTAGAGTAATCTACTGCGGACAGGATGTTGCTTACTTCTGTGGGTAGCTTTTGTGCGTGAAGCTGGCGCAGGATAGAGTCAGGAAGTCTGTCTGTGTACCGGGAGTTCACCCTGCACATCTCTTCCCAGAGAAATCCCGGAGTTGAGTTTCCAAGGGAGATGGAAGATAGGTTCTGCAGGATATTGGAGCGGGTCCGTTGGTAATGCGTTTTTAAGGCATCCCGCAGAGTGGCGAATTTGTTGTTCTCTGGAGGGTTGGAGATGGTCTGTGAGACTTGTGTGGCGACTTCAGTGGGCAAGGAGCAGAGCAGGGCGCCGTACTTCTGCTCGTCTGTAGCTGTAGGGCCGATGAGAGCTGCTTCGACATGAACTAACCAGTCCTCTATGTTGTGGTTGAAGGTTGGTAGAAAGATCCGTCCGTCCATTCTTGCGGGAGTATATCGCACCTGTTAGGGAAGGATGAGGGTTGGGTGCTTGTTCCGACCCCCTTCCATCTTCACAATCTCCTGGGAGGGAGGTGAACACTTACGGGGGGACTTCGGGACGAATACACTTTTTTAGGGTGCAGGTCCTTCGGCCAGAACTAAAAAAACAAAAGAAAAATAGGAGAATAGGCAAAAGAGCTCAAACCACGTTTGGAATATCGCACAATAGTTGCTCTCCAGCTGTGATGTGGGTCACTCACACCGCCAGTAGGGAGAACAGACTAATGCGTTATAAACCTTACGATCGTGAGATGGTGTCGTTGTGGAGCAGTGGGTGGTGCAGGGAGGCGGTTGGCCTAGGCTGGCAGCAGGCAGGACGATCTTCTCAGCTCAAGTAGTAAGGTAGCAGAAAGGAGTGTGGTATTCACGGCTCCGGGGGTCACCAATGTAGCGTACTGTATGTGGCCAGTTGTCAGTTCTCTTTAGTTGTCTATTATCTCTTTGTATGGGCACACAAACGTACGTACATGTAGATATCTTCACTCAGGAATGAGGTAGAATAGAAACTCACGATGCGCTTTCTGTATATATATTGTTGTACAGCGCAGTGCTTAGGAGTGACTAGGTGAGGAGCTGAGAGAGATGTTGCTGGTCCAGTAGCTGAGTGTAGAATGTCCTCCCTGGGCAGGCGTGGCCGTATTTATACAATTTACCAGGATCAGGATCAGGGGTGCGCGTAGCGAGAGGACCAATCACAGAGGCTCAAGCGTAAGGTGTGAAACGCTCTGATCCTGAACTGGAGGTTGATGGTCGAGACTAGGTCGGCGATCGTACCCCTACGTCCTCTGCATAGACCTAGTCTCTCGGCGTAGCTGGCTGTACGCTGATTGGCTGGTCGGAGTGCGGCCGGAGCTCAGTTGGAAGTTGTAGGGGAGAGTAGCCACTACACTGTATTGGAGATGAAGATCACTACCATTTGTACTGTATATATAATCTTGCTCTTGTAATCCTTTCAGCAGTAAACTTACACAGTACAGTGAACCCTTACTTTACGCGGTCAATTGAACCCACGGCGGCCCGAGTAAAGTGAGAAACACGTAAAGTGAACAACATAACATATGGGATTAATTGAAATAGAGACTGGGCCGACCCCCAAACTCCACTTTTTCAGACACAATACCTACGTTGTAGTAAAAATAACTTCTTAATTTTATGATGGTATGCACACACAATTAATAATTAAGAGAAATATCAATAATATTAGGTTTTTTAACACTTACATTAGTAGAAAAGATGGCTGGGCACATGGGGATGGGGGGTTGGTTCCGAGGCAGAGGGCAGATTATTGGCCCTCACCTGTATCCCATTTATCAATTGTATCACTATCCACCACAGAGGCTTGCAGGGCCTCTTTGTCAAACCCCTCAAAGTCCATATAAGTCCATATCCTCAATATCATTATCACTATCACTGACTTGGGCCGGCTGTGGTGGGTGGCGGGTGAAGAACTCGGTAATGTTTTGATGACTGGGCGACCTTGTGCGCACCCTGCTCGCGCCGCTCTCTGCGTAAAAGGGTACACACACCGCGGAAAGTGAGCATTCCGTGTTCGGCAGGGTACCGCGTATACGTGGAAACGCTTAAAGTGGGACCACGTAAAGCGAGGGTTGACTGTAGTGTTAAAATATTTAATACTCGTGCCAAGAGGATATATTTTAATACATAACATGTGCTGCTCAGAAATGAAATTAATTATTCCAATAAATACTGTATATAAGTACATTTTGTGTATCAATTATTGAGAACCTATAAATGCAAGATTTCTATGATAATTTAATTTATAATGAGAGTATAGAGTACAGTATACTGGACTCGCACTCGCTATAACCCTCCTGTCCTGAGGGCTGAGACAGTAATGTGAAATACTGTGCAGTATTTGATTGGTAAATACATATCCAAGACCAAATCCATTGTGGACAAGAGACTGTTACACATGAACCATGCGGTGGTTGACAAAGTTGAGAAAACATCTCCGAATTTCAAGAGATGGGTCGTGACAAATGATGAGCATGATAGAAGGATGTATGGCAGGTCCAGGAACTAAGCAAATCAGAATTCCAGAGGCAGGTTGCTAGCAAAGTCAAGTCAAACCATAAGGCTTTCTATTGTTACATAAAATAAAAATTAAAGTCACGTGGGATACATAAGATCTGAGACTTGAAGGTGGCAATTACTCTCTCAGATTAGAACAAAGCAGAGGCATTAAACAAATTCTTTTCCTCCGTGTTCATAAGAAAGGATGTGAACAATCTCCCTGCATTTAAGGAAAGACAGTTTGACACAACACTGATGCACATTGTGTACTGTATTGGAAACAAATTATCAAAAGTAAAGGTTGATAAGAACCCTGACGGAGGCCTCCTCCCCACCCTGACCCCGCCTCCCTTGCCTGCTCTTTAATAGAGGACTGGGCACGAGCTTCCTCCCCTGAGGCACTTCCAGATCCAATGCAGGAGGCAGTGCAGGCTCGCATCGATGCGTTTGAGCCTGTTTGTGCTGCTCTTACCTCCCCTGCCCCCACTGACCATCCCATCACACAGTTCGAGCTTGACAGTGCTCGTCGCTCTAGAAAAGACACCTCTCCTGGGGATGATCAGATAACCTACTCCGTCCTCAACGCCTGTACTAATATTCCTAACGGCCCCTTGCTTGCTCTCTACAATATGTCTTATGAACATGGGGTTCTCCCGTCCAACTGGAAAAATGCCACTATTATCTCCATCCCTAAGCCGGGAGATCCTGGGAAATATCGACCCATTAGTCTTACCTCCTGTGTTTGCAAGATGATGGAGAGGATACTCCATCATCGCCTTCTTCACACCATAGGCGGCTTCCACAACTCCCTCAATGGTTTCATTCAACATCGCAGCACAGCACACTCCATTGCTTCCTTTTATTGCAATCAGACTGCCCGCATCTCCGTCTTCCTTGATATCAAGGGAGCCTTTGATACGGCTCAGCCTGCCCTCATTTTAGCTAACTTGCGCGGTTAGGGGTTAAAGAGAGACTTCTACAATGGATCGCCTCTTACCTCGCTGGACGTCAGGCCCGGGTTCGCGTTGAAGGCTCTATGTTTCCTGTTCAAGAAATGAACCGCGGCACCCCTCAAGGTGGAGTCTGAGTCCCACCTTGTTTAACACTCTCATGCACTCCATTGCATCTCTCCCGTGGCCGACAGAAGTTGTCCACTCAGGATATGCCGACGATGTCCTCCTCCAAGCCCCTGACTACCTCAGCATGCAGGAAGCCCTTGATCTGGTCTCCAGAGAGTGTGATTCACTTGGTTTCCTTCTTTCAACTGCGAAAACAAAAGCCATGTGGCACGGTCGTGTTGTACCTCCACCCCTTCTCTTATCAGGAACGCCCTTGGACTGGGTTAATGAGACAAAATACCTGGGTGTGTATGTAACACGCACACGTTGTCAGATCCCTGAAGTCCGCTATCTTTGAGACAAATGCTTACGGCGTCTCGCTCCCCTCTTTACCATGTGCAGGAGTTCCCTTGGTGCCACCATCCCTGTACTTCTCACCATGTACAAGTCCTTTGTCCGTTCCTGTGTCGACTA
Organism: Homarus gammarus; assembly: GCA_958450375.1. Taxonomy (NCBI): domain Eukaryota; kingdom Metazoa; phylum Arthropoda; class Malacostraca; order Decapoda; family Nephropidae; genus Homarus; species Homarus gammarus. Next base: position 761,430 of record CAUDMG010004046.1, on the reverse strand, counting down.
CGCCGCCCCTGCCCTCGTCAACATTGGTCGGACTGCTGTCAACCGTCTCGAAGTTATCTAGAGGAAAGCTGCTCGTATCATCCCTGGGGCTCCTCAGTGGACACGCTCTACTTTTCTATATACCGAACTTGGTCTTTCCCCCTTACAGGATCGTGTCCAGGAGTTTTACCTAAAAACTGCCGTTTCCATTCTACAGGATCCTCGGGGCAACTACGTCCAAACCAACTTGACTCCTGCTGTCCGAGACCGACCTCCATCTAGAAGACAGTGGCGAGGGTCACTCATCCGAGCCCTTCAGGAACACGACCTCCTGCCTGATATTGTTGTCACCCCTGCTGTTGGTTCGTCTCCTTCTCCCTGGCTGGATTTTCAACCTGAAGTGATTGCCCTCGATGGACCGCTCCCGAAATCCCAGGTGAACCCTGTTATTCTCTGCAAATACCACCTCTCCAGGATCGCCCACTGGTCCCCAGGTAGGGTCGTCCTCTACACTGATGGTTCTGTTGACCCCGCTACAGGTAGGGCCGGGGCTGGTGTCTACATCTCCCGTTCTGATGCCCCTGAGCCTATCAAACTGTCTCTCAGAGTTTCTGACGGGGCATCCTCCACTCAGGCTGAACTAATAGCCCTCCTTGCTGCCCTTCTCGCTGAGGAAGAAGCAGATGGTTTCTGCCCCTTGCTTGTCTGCTGCGATTCCAGGTCTGCTCTCGACGGGATCCATTTGGATCAGGGGAAAATAAGGACCTCATCCTCCGAATACGAGGGTTAACATCCACACTTCAGGATGCAGGCCGTCCTGTGACATTCCTATGGATACCCAATCATGTCGGTATCTTGGGGAATGAGGCAGCAGATGGCCTTGCCAAGACTGGCTGCAACAAGGCCACACCTGACTAAGTTGTTCCTCGAACACTTTTACAGATTAGGACCCAAATTCGCCGCAAACAGAGAGAAGCTCGGGAAGCAGCCATCCTCCTGGACTCCCCGCCCACCTAGTACGATGTCCTCTGTAAACTTCCTGACCTCTTGTACGTCTACGGGAAAGGGTCGCGGAAAGGGGACGTGATTGCTGCCCGTATTATCATTGGGTATGTATTTGCTTGGGAGATTGGTATCCCCGCATCCCCTGACCAACGCTCTTGTGCATTATGCAGAAGACCCGACAGCAGCACCCTTATCCACTACCTCCTAAGATGTCCCCACACACAACGCTTCCGTGACGCCTGCTGGACCACCACTCCACGACCCCCTGACGGAGACACGATGATCCTCCCCATACTGGCCAGATATTTTGTAAATAATATTGATTATGTGTTAAAGGAATATCCTTCCTTCCTTAGGCTTTAGTAAGCCCCTTTATAATATTTATACCTGTACTGTATATACTTGTCACACTTGCCAGATGCTTCTGGTGTCATTGTACAGGGGTACCTAGTGACAGCACTCGGATCCCGCTTCCTCTATCAAGGAATAAACAATTGAAATTGAAATTGAACCCCGACCCTCGTAGTGTGCATCCCAGAGTGTTAAGAGAGTTGTGCAACCAGCTTGCTGAGCCCCTTAAAATCCTGTTGTGCAGATGCATGAATGAGCAAAAAGTTCTCAGTGAATGGAAAATGGCTTATGTGAGTACTATATACAAACAGGTTTTGACATAGGCAAAGAATTTATTGATGAAGATAATTGGGTACATACATGAGACACAGTAATGTACAGGCGGCCAAAGATGCACCGACCCCACCCTGGGTCTCGTAATTTTACCTGACAATACTTGGTAAAGGAAGGCTGTATGTAAAGGTGATTGTGATTGGTGTATCTGTTTTTGGTTGTTAGGATAATTATTAAACAAACCAAAGGTAACATTTTTATAATATATATATATTTTTTTATTTATTTATTTTTTTTGCACTCCCCTACATCCTTGTGTAAGGTGAAGCGCAGAAGCGTTTACAGCGTCCAACAGGGAAGCATGCTAAGTTCATGCTTGCCTTTATGTCTCATGAGTTAAGGGCGTAGAAGCCTGAAGAGTCAAGGGCGTAGAAACCTGAAGAGTCAGTGGTTTATGTTATCAAGTTATTGGAAGCTCCAACAACTCCCTGAATACGAATTCGCAACTTTCGACTTACAACAGGTACCTACTTTACTACTAGGTGAACAGGGACTAATGGGGGGCTAGGAAGTAAGTCCAAACAACTTCAACCGGCCCGGGAATCGAACCCGTGACATCTCGTTTGCGAGGCAAGAACGGTACCACTTCTACCACCGGTCCCCCTTTCATAATAATAAACTATTCATTGTTATTTAAGGTCATGAGAAGTTTCCAAATGCTCGTATATTTGTTTAAATATTGAAGAAAATTTGATGTGAGAATCTTGTGGCAGCTGTGGTTGTAGTTGAGTTGCTAATTCAATTATATAATTTTCTTCATTATTTAAGCAAATGTACGAAAACAGATCCACCAATCACAATCACCTTTACGTTCAGCCTTCCTTTACCAAGTATTGCCAGGTAAAATTGCGAGTACGAGACTCAGGGTGGGGTCGGTGCATCTTTGGCTGACAGTACAATGAGAGGTACGAAGTTCCTGGAGTTATCTTTCCTCCTGAGGGCCACGTCCCTTAATAGTAATTTCACAGCAAAGACAGTTGATAGTTGAACATTGAGGTGAAGTGCAGCTCTGACAGTCACATGATGGTTGAGCACCACATACAGCAGGAGGTATACACCATGAATCTTGGCAACATTTTTCTCCACATGTACTAAACCTTGAACAGTCTGTGCACTCCTCACAACATTCTAAGTGAAGGCAGCTGCATCCCTGTAATAAAAATAAGAATTAATCAAAGCATCACAACTATTGCTGATTCTTGTGTTACACTACAACACTAATCCTAACTGAAAATGTGAATAAACTGGACTCTATTTGGCTTAGCCTTACCTCTGGGAAAAAGTGAAAAATTTTGCATTCTTTTTTTTTTGCAAAACAAGTCTAGTTTACTTTCAGTTTATATCAATGCAACATTATCCATCCAGACTCTAACCGAAAAAACCACCAAAAGGGTCCTACTGATAAAGATCACAAATTTATGTGACATGTGGTTCAACTCAGCTGCTCAGTCCTGTGTCTCTTGGCAGTCTATAATAGGTATACAGTATTACAGTAGGGTCACAGAGTAAGCAACTCCAATTATGTGTGTCTGGCCCCCTAACCCGCCCTTACTCTTAGGTCTTGCTCTCGTGTGAGCCAACCCATCCAGCATCTCTCGCTAGCTCAGTGTGTTTATCACTTGTCTGTACTCGTCTAAGAATAAAAATAAAATCATTACAATACTGTACTGTAATGTGACTTAGAAATAAAGAATCACTTTAAGAAATGACATGTCCTTAAATAATGACCGTGAAAATATTAAAATCATCTCCATGATCACTAATACTGTAGTACGTGTTCCAGGTTTGTTTTCTCAACATGTTCAATATGATAGGTTACAGGATGTCATCTAGATAATTGTCCAGATAACCTTTAATTGACTACTGGCATTATGACTTAACCTCTCACCCTTGACCTCTTCACCAAATATAATTTGTTTAGTTTGACATTAAATTCATCTTCCTGGATCACCAGGAAGCTAATTTATGAATATAAATGGCCCCAAAAAGATTTCCTAGTGTCAAAGCTAGTGAAGTGAAACATAAAAGGCAAGAGTCAGTGTTAACCCTGGCAAAGAAAACTGAATTATTTGACAAGTTAAAAGAGGGAATGAGGGCTGCCACGGTTGGTCGGTTCTTTGGTGTGAACTAATCCACAGTGCGGTACTATCGTGGACAAAAGTTCGCTCCTTCTCAAACTGTAGCAGTATCGACCCGCACAGTACACCCGTACCAGATAACAATCAGGGTAAGTCCGTACGGAGACTCATTCCCTCATTCCCGTGTCTCAGTTTCAGTACAGGGAGCGAACTTTTGTCCACGATAGTACATAAGAAAGAATTAACAAGCAATTCGTGATTCTGTTCAAGCGAGTTCTCCGGCAAGTGCTAAAGTAGCGCAGGTTATTCGTGACAAGAACATAGTGAAAACTAAGAAAGTACTGAACATTTGGATTGGGAACTAGCACCGCAAAAATGTTCCGATCTACAGCAACATGATTCGTGAAAAGGCTAAAAGTTTTTATGCTCATTTTTACCAGTCAACAGGCGGTGAAGGGTCTAGTGCAGTGACTGAACCAACTTTCAGTGCTAGTTAAGATTGGTTGAGAATTTTAAGAAAAGATTCTCGCTCCATAATGTGAAGCTGACTGGGGAGGCTGCATCAGCTGACCTCACAGCTGCAGGTGCATTTCTCACCAAGCTAAAAAAAAGTAATAGAGAAAGGCTAAAAACCAGAACAAGTGTTTAATGCTGATGAATCTGGTTTATATTGGAAGAAAATGCCTGGTAGAACATACATAAACAAGCAGCAGGAGAGGTGTGCCTCTGTGTCCAAGGTAGCCAAGGACAGAGTGATGCTCATCTTCTGTGGCAATGTGGCTGGTCACATGATCAAGCCTGGCTTGCTTTACCGCTCAGCAAACCCTAGGGCTTTAAAGGGGAAAAACAAGAACCTTTTGCCAGTGTTTTGGCAGCCCAACAAAAAGGCATGGGTAACTGTGCAAGCATTCCTGGACTGGTTCCATAAACGCTTCGTCCCAGAAGTGGAAAAATACCTTGCTTCCAAGAAGATGGAATTATAGGTGTTAATATAGATAGACAATGCACCAGGCCACCCAGAAAGTTTAGTTTAACCATCCAGGTGTAGAGATGGTGTTCCTACCCCTCAACACCACTGCTCTTGTCCAACCTCTCGATCAGGGCATATTATACACACCACTCTTTTGGTCATATCCGTAGTGCCATGGATGGAGACCCTGACCTTGAGTACAGCATTGTGGACTGCATTACCAACATCAGTAAAGCATTCACTGAACTCAAACCAGAGACAGTGAATGCTTGTTGGCCCACCTTATGGCCAGAGTGTGTGAATAACTTTTAGGGATTTCCGTCCATAGTAAAGGATGTGAATGACTTTGTGAGTGTTGCACTGTCATGGTCATAATGACATGGATAGTCTGTTAAAACCTAATAATTCATATTATGCTCCACGCCTACAAAACCTGTAAACCTTTTGAGTCTCCCAGTTGTAACATTCATTTTCTAACCACTTCAGGAGATCTGAGTCCTCCGTTTTCTATGTCGCATTACCGGACAAACTCAAGTACAGGTTGAAAACCCTTTATCCGAACACCGAAAAGCTCTGAAAACCGAAATTTTTTTGGGGGGGGGGCAATTTTTTTTTTTTTTTTTTTTATATATATATATACAACAGGGATTAGCCCACCCGGGCATAGATCACTGGCCCACATCAGGATCTGGGGGGCAAAAATGTAATAGTAATAGTAATAATAATTATAATAATTATTCATAGTAAATAAAATTTTTAATAAAAATACACCAAAATAATAATAATAATAATAATAAAATATAATAATAGACTTAATAATAATAACAATAATACTGTAATAATAAAATAATAATAATAATAAAGAAATACAAGAATGAAAAAAAGATCAAAAGTGAGAAACACGACCTAGACCTATGAATTATTATTATTATTATTATTATTCTTTTTATACTTTTTTATTATATTTTCGCCCCCCAGGCCCTGATGTGGGTCGGTAATCTATGTCCGGTGGGCTAATACACATTATACCAAAAAAAAAAAAAAAAAAAAAAAAAAAAAAAAAAAAAAAAATACCCTAACCATTCTGAAAACCGAAAAATTCCGAAATCCGAAATGCCTCTGGCCCCAAGGATTTCGGATAAGGGATTGTCAACCTGTAGTAATAATAATTATAATAATAATAATTATAGTAAATAAAATTTTTAATAAAAAATACACCAAAATAAAATAATAATGATAACAATAATAATAACAAAATATAATAATAAAATAATAATAATATTAATAATAACAATAATACTTTAATAATAAAATAATAATAATAATAAAGAAATACAAGAATGAAAAAAGATAAAAAGTGAGAAACACAACCTAGACCTATGAATTATTACTATTATTATTATAATTATAATCATTATAATTTCGCCCCCCAGGACCCAATGTGGGTCAGTGACTTGTGCCCGAGTGGTCTAATCCCTGTTTAAACATAAAAAAAAAACTAACCATTCTGAAAACCGAAAAATTCTGAAATCCGAAATGTCTCTGGCCCCTAGGATTTCGGATAAGGGATTGTCAACCTGTACAAGAAAAAAAGATAAAAAGTGAGAAACATGACCTAGGTCCTGGACCTATGAATTATTATTACAGTATTATTATTATTATTATTATTATTATTATTATTATTATTATTATTATAATTATTATTATATTTTTGCCCCCAAGCCTCAATGTGGGTCAGTGACTTGTGCCCGGGTGGGCTAATCCCTGTTTAAACATTAAAAAAAAAACTAACCATTCTGAAAACCGAAAAATTCCGAAATTCGAAATGCCTCTAGCCCTAAGGATTTCGGATAAGGGATTGTCAACCTGTATTGTGACTTAAGTTTCTCATACACAGTATAGGCATAATTGTATATTAGTGCACTAAGGTATTATATAAGTGGCGATTTGCAGTTTTGCCAATTCGCGCCATTTCTTGGAACCTATCCCTCGCGAATGACAAGGGTCTACTGTAATTAACATTTAACCTTCAATTGCTGCTCTTTTAGGAAAAAAAATGTTTTAGGCCAAAGAGCATACTGTATTTAGCAACTTTATAGTCACTTTTTTTGACAAATTTGCAGAAATTTATGACGACAGTACAATTCAGTATAGTGCTGTACTGTAGTAAGTAGAGTACTGTAGTGTATGACCATCCAGTAGACCAGACCAATACAGTATTTGTTTTAATTCACAATGCAGTATTTTTACATCTTCAGTTTTTGTGGGTAGAATGCTAATGAATAATGTATGATAGTACAGTATTAACTCAATGAATAGAATGAACTGGTTTAACAATAAATCAGAAGAATTCAGGATTATCTGTAATTTCCTTCCAAAATGTAGATGAGCCTATAAGGGTAGTTGTAATCATGGTTTCTGGGTATAAGGGTCATTTTAAGTCTGGTTTCGGGGTATAAGGGTCATTTTAAGCCTGGTTTTGGGGTATAAGGGTCATTTTAAACCTGGTTTCTGGGTATAAGGGTCATTTTAAGCCTGGTTTCTGGGTATAAGGGTCATTTTAAGCCTGGTTTCTGGGTATAAGGGTAGTTTTAATCATGATTTCTGGGAATAAGGGTAGTTTTAATCATGGTTTCTGGGTATAAGGGTAATTTTAAGCCTGGTTTCTGCATATAAGGGTACTGTAGTTTTAATCATGGTTTATAGATATAAGGGTCATTTTAAGCCTGGTTTCTGGGGTACTCATGTCTGCATGAATGGGGGTTTAGTCTATAAATACATACTACAGTATTACATTGTGCATGTCTGGTGTGGACATATTTTGTAATCCATATTACTTGATCCAATACTGTGTTGAACTCTACTGTATACTGTATATAGGTGCCATAAATCTGAAAATAGTTACAGCATACTCTAGCTCTAATTTTTTAAAGCAGGAAGCAGATTTTATAGCTTTATGGATGTTCTATAATACAGGTTGAAGCTCCCATATCTGGCAACCATGGAACCAGCTTAGAGCCGGATACAGTATAGCAAATTACAGTATTATACTGTACCATTATTTAGGTCGTCTTTCTTATGTACAGTCAATCCTCACATTACGCTGTCCCGCATTCCGCGTTTCACCGTTAACGCGGTGCCTTGCCAGAACCTAACATGCTCACATTCCGCGGTCGTGAACCCCATTACGCGGAGAGTGGCTGGCAAGCCGCGCCATTTTTGGATCCAAACCTCCCGCCATCCGCCATGTTGTGTAAGAGGCGCGAAAATGGTGCACACAAGGTCGCCCAGTCATCAAAACATTACCAGTTCTTCACCCGCTACCCACTACAGCCGGCCCAAGTCAGTGATAGTGATAATTATAGTGAGGATATGGACTTATATGAACTTTGGGGGGTTTGACAAAGAGGCCCTGCAAGCCTCTGTGGTGGATAGTGATACAATTGATACAAGTGATATAGGTGAGGGCCAATAATCTGCCCTCTGCCTCGGAACCAACCGCCCATCCCCGTGTGCCCAGCCATCTTTTCTACTAATGTAAGTGTTAAAAAACCTAATATTATTGATATTTCTCTTAATTATTAATTGTGTGTGCATGCCATCATAAAGTTAAGATAATATTTTTACTACAACATAGTTGTGTGTCGTCAAAAAGTGGAGTTTGGGGATCGGCCTGGACTCCATTTCAATTAATCCCATATGTTATGTTGTTCACTTTCCGCGGTACCCTCCGGGTTACATTAACCGCGTAATGTGAGACCCAACTGTACTTTTAACAGGTTACCAATATACTGTACAGTATACCTCTACCTGTATATAAACACACTACGGTACAGTATGTATAGTATTTTATGTAATTTCCTCAGTATTTTCGGTGTAAAAAAAATACACTACTGGTTTTATGAATGTTTGGGAGCCATGGAGCATTTCAATAAGGGTAGAATAAAATGTACCACTTAACCCTTAAACTCACGGTGACGTTCCTGAACGTTCTTAATTTTTGCAGCAGATTTTGAATGTCCAGGCGGGAGGAAATACTTTGTACAGGATAGTCAACTAATTGGCAACTAAATTTGCATGCATTTACCTCAAGAGTCATGCCTTATGGTCAGTTACCCATCATATAATGTGAGGAATGGATGTCCTTGAACCTTTCTTATGACCCATAATGCATTCACTTGACTGTAGTGCTGTTCATTAAAAGTTTCTTGATTTAAGTGGCATTGATATACGGTAGTACCCCAATTTAAGCGGTCAATTGAACCCACGGGGTACCGCGGGAAGTGAAAACCGCGTAAAGTGAATAACAGAACATATGGGATTAATTCCAATAGAGACTGGCCCGACCCCCAAACTCCATTTTTTCCCACACAATACCTATGTTGTAGTAAAAATAACATCTTAATTTTATGATGGTATGCACACACAATTAATATTTAAGAGAAATACAGTCGCCAGGTTAATGTCCATTCAAATAATGGACTCAACTCCCGCCCCCCCCCCCCCCTCTCTTCCCAAGCTCGCTAGCTCCTCCCTCTCTGAGAAATGTAGCTATGTCTCCTTTATTGAGTCCCCTGTCTTAGGAGTCCGTTTTCTCATCGCATTAGGACGCCTGAGTTCTCCATTTTCCCTCAATCTTAGAGTGCACCCGAGACTTTGTTATTCCTTGGTATAACGACACAGAATTTGAAATTGCAACTGTGGTGGTATATGTTGAGGCAACTTAGATATGTCTGATTACAGTTGGAACATTCAAGATCCATTGTGAGTGATGTTGAAAGCTTCAACTGTCTTTATTGTTGGTAAAACTTGTCAAGTAAGTGAGTGTCAAGTCTGTCAGTACGAGTGGCATATCCTTATATCGTCCTTGGGGATAGCCATGAGTTTCCAAGTGCTACTGAAGTTAGATTATTTTGATGCCCAGACATCAGAGAATCTGATGTTTATAGCTTAGTTAGTGTCAGTTGTCTATTAAAGAAAGTCATTTATCTCCTGAAAAGATTCTGTCAAGCTCAAAATCTCCAAGACCTAACGGCTCCCCAGGAAGAATTCCTTGGCTGTGGTTTGCGGTTTTCCGGAAAGTAGAGTTGTTAGTGCGTGTTTAATGTCCATTTCACTTTTTCCTGACAAACTCAATCTCTGATTAGATTATAAAAATACAGTAGACATAAGAAATTTACCTGACCCGTGGCACTGATTTTCATAGTTGAATGTACAGCGACCGTGTTGAATAGAATTTCTGTCGTTGGTGAGATTAGCCTTTCTGGTATGTATGCATAGGCCGGAACTGCCCCAGGCTCACATATACTTGTAAGCGAATGTATGAGGAAGACTCGCACACTCGTGACTCTTCCTCAACGCATCTTCAGGTATGTGAACGATTGTTTCCCGCCGCCATGTTAAGTCAGTTTAACTCAGTTGAATTTTGTGAATATCAGTGTTCATGTTTTAACATAGTGAAATAATCATGTGCCAAGTAATTCGAGTAAAGTAAGTGTCGTCTGTATTGCTGCCAGACGTATAGTTATGAGTATTTGAGTTACCAGGTAGACATTTACACGCTCGTGACTCTTCCTCAACACATCTCCAGGCACTGTCTGTGTTTTCACCACTACCGAGGTTCGGTAGCCGCCTATGGGCAAGATGGTCCTTGAAGGATGTCTTTAATATGGCGAGATTAGAATCCGAGGACAGGACTTCCCAGGGAACGCCGTGCAGGGACACTGCACCGAGTCTACCCCCGGGCGCTCCTCGCGAGCGAGCTTCGACTGTCTGTGTAAACAACTCCCGTGACCAGTGGACTCAGTCTTTTCCTATCCATTGATCTTGGTTATATGTATTGAGCAGTATTGGAATCTATGATTGGGGATAATTAGCAGAAATATAGCTATCCCAGGTTTAGTATTGAACCCATGTATGTTGGTGTTACCAGTAGTACTGTTGTTATAGGAGCTGAGTCCACCAACCAGGTGTATTACCACCGAGTTTCAGTTAAAGTGCCATGTTGTTCATTCTGAACTAATATGATGTGTTTAATAATACCTTAATTTTGGATCTTGTCGAGTGTGTTAAATAATCATCTGTATTGACAATGAAGTAATATAATGAGTGTTTAATGTTGTAATCAAGAAATGAAGTTCTATTTTGCTGTGTGTAAAGTAAGACCTAAGTGGTCCAGTCTTGTCTGAGTTTACTTAATTAACATCTTGTTCACTCCATATGTTAATAAATATTGGATAAGTAAACTACAGTACAAGTATCACCGCTCTATTTCTTTTACCCATCGGTTCTCAGAAGATAACTATTGTAACTCACGTGCCTAGAAGTTCGCTAGCACGCTGCCTAACAGTTCAATGAGATATGGTATATTCTAATAAAAGTCTGGGTGGTGGCAGGCTACCGTGGTGTAAGTATAATAAGTTTTATAGTAAGAATGACATGGATTTCCCAGACTGATCCATGGTATGGAATATAACTAAACCAGGATATAATTGAGAGAAAGTAAGGGCATAAAATTCAGAAAATACCATAATATATATGAAGCAAGTATATATAAGTAGAGAAAAGAAGAATAAATAGAGTAAATCTGAAGTAAGGAAAGACAGACCCTTACAGTGTCACCTACCATACCTCTGTGTCACCTACTATGATTCTTCACCTGCAGTGCTGGTATGTGATTTTTTTTACATTTAGTAATTATATGTACACATATATGGTTCGATAATATTTTATTGTATTTTTGGAGGAAGGAGGAAGTGCCTCGTTAAGTCGGAATTTGGGATAAATTGGCAAAGCCAGAGTTATATGTGCCGAGTTATCGAGGGTTTACTGTAGTAGCAGGTGATGAAGACAATGAAGGATAAAATCATGGCTCACCGATAGAACGCAGAGGGTCAGCGTAGATGGTGTAAAATCTGAGTGAGGCCGTGTAACCAGTGGGGTTCCCCAGGGGTCAGTACTAGGCCCACTCTTGTTCATAATCTACATAAACGATCTAGATACTGGGATCAGCAGTGACATAAGCAAGTTTGCGGATGACACCAAAATAGGGCGGCAGATTAATTCAGGGCAGGATGCAAATGCATTACAGGAGGATCTAAATAAACTGCAGGGGTGGTCTGAAAAATGGCAAATGAAATTCAACACCAGCAAGTGCAGCATACTTAATATTGGAAGAACAAATACTGTCAATGTATACAGCCTTAACAACATCAACCAAGAGAAGTCGACTTGTGAAAGAGACCTAGGGGTACTTGTAAGCCCGGACCTACGGCCTAGAAAACAGTACGTTAATGTTCAAAATAAGGCAAACAGATTATTGAGTTTTATATATAGAAGTGTAAGTAATAAGAGTGCAGAGGTCTTATTGCAACTATATCTTGCGCTAGTCAGGCCGCACCTCGATTATGAGGTTCAGTTCTGGTGCCCTTATTATAGAATGGATATCAATTCACTAGAGTCGGTGCAGCGAAGAATGACGAAAATGATTCCGGGACTTAGAAACCTTTCATATCAGGATAGGTTAAAGAAACTAAACTTGCATTCCCTAGAAAGACGAAGAGTGCGGGGAGATATGATAGAAGTATTTAAGTGGGTGAAAGGAATCAATAAAGGGGATATAGATAAAGTTCTTATAATATCCAAGCAGGATAGGACTCAGAGCAACGGATTTAAGTTGGATAAGTTTAGGTTTAGGAGGGAGATAGGAAGGAACTGGTTCACAAATAGGGTGGTGGATGAGTGGAACAAGCTTAGCAACTTTGTAGTAAGTGCTGGAACCCTGGAAAGTTTCAAAAGGAGACTGGATAGATTCATGGATAATAGAGAGTGATAGTAACTCTCAACAGGAGCTGCCATGCACAGGCCAACCGGCTTATTGCAGACTCCTTGTTTTCTTATGTTCCACTGCGCAAGGAGTATGGAGTTGCCTTGTGTATTCCACGTTACAAAGACTTCCACAGGATCAAGAAGTTCTAAATTCAGTAGAAGTACAGTGTGCCCGGATAATTCACGGATTTTTATTTTGTGCTCCTTTATTATTCTTGGATGACACCCTGGTTGTAAACAAGAATGTCTGCGGATAGTTTTAAAGTTGTCGGCAGTTTCGCAGCCGGTACGGGGAGAGCGGTAAAAGGAGTGACTGCCAGTGAGCGCGTCGTCTGCAGTTGTAACTCTCCTCGTTCCCTGCCATATTTCACTGGATTTACTGTTATCAATAGAGTTTACTGATAGAATAAAGCTTAATAGTGATTAATCATGTCATTGTAGCTAGGTTAGTTCATCATTGTAGCCATCAGGCTACTGGGCCAAACTGTAAGGTGTTATGGTTTTTCAATTCGTATTTTTGGGTAGACATAAGTAACTCTCCTCATTTATTTTTACTCATTTACATGTCCACACCATCCTAAATACATATTGTGAAAAAGTATACAGTATTACACCACAATTAGCGACATCCTTCATGTTGGGTTGGCTAGATGGCTACAAAAAAAATTCTGTAAGTTTGATCTGAGTATCAACCCAGCTGGTGCTGGCGCCGTATGGCAACTTAACCAACTCAACTTTAATAACAAAACACGAGTTGACTTGAGAGTAGACTCTCATTTTTTCTACTGTGGGGGTACGTTATGTTTGGGTTCTCACTCAGGATGGTTGGAGAAAGGAAACTCACAATGTGCTCTCTGTATACATGTTATATTGGATGTACAATGCAGCTTGGTGCTGGGAAGTGGCAGCGTGGTTACAAGCATGATGTAGAGAGAGCTGGTTGGTGAGGATGCTCAGAGGAGGACAGCTTGTGGGTCGCCATGCTCTCCGGCGGGAGTGAGGGCCACCAGGCAGCGGCGGAGGAGGTGGTGTTGCTTGCTGCGGCTGTAGCTAGAAGAAGAGAGAGCTGGTTGGTGAGGATGCTCAGAGGAGGACCAGCTTGTGGGTCGCCATGCTCTCCGGCGGGAGCGAGGACCGCCAGGCAGGCGGAGGAGGAGGAGGTGTTGCTGGCTGGTTGGTGTAGGTAGAAAAAAGGGTGGTCACCACGAAGTCAGGTCTTAAATAGCGGAGGTAGGCGTGGCTTAGTAGTTGACCTCCGCCATGTAAGGCGGTGCTGGTTGACCTAGACCACGAGGCATACACTGGAGAATTCGTGGGGTCGGCTACTCAGCGACAAACAGCGTTTGTAGGGGAGAAATCCACTGCACTACATCACATTTTTTGTCGTGTTTCTTATTATTTGTGAGAGTATTTCCCCATTATTATTATTATTTATTTTTTTTATTTTTTAAGCGGATTACCCCACCTGGGCACAGGTCACTGACCCACATCAGGACCTGAGGAGGAGGAGGAGGAGGAGGAGGAGGAAGAGGAGGAGGAGGAGGAGGAGGAGGAGGAGGAGGAGGAGTAATAATAATAATAATAGTAATAATAATAATTATGATTAAAATTAAAAATAAATAAAATTATAATAAAAAATAAAAGTAAAATAATAATAATAATAATAATGATGATGATGATGATGATGATGATGATGATGATGATAATGATGATGATTGATGATGATGATGATGATGATGAATGAACATAAAGACAAAAATGAAAAATAAATCAATAGTGAGAAACAATATACAGTGTGCACAGTATTTTGTGTTGTTAATAGTAAGAGAAACAATTGAGACCTTGCAAATGCATACAAATGAGGCAGAAAGTCAAATCAGCAACATGGGACTTGGTCACAATTTTTATGATGCCATATGGCAACAGGGTCTACCATTACAAAACACATTATACTTTCAATATCTTCCCAGGTGGTAGTACCTCCCTGTTTACCTTTTACTTTAAATCCTCTTCACCACTGATAAGCTCGTTAGCCGCTTGGGTGATCGGTCACGTCCCTGATTACTTTTCCTTTTCATTTATCCTCTTCACCAAAAGATCGGCTCGCTAGCCGCCCGGGCGATCGGTTACGTCTCTGTCACACACTGTTGGCAAGTACTGGGCATGCACCGGCTCCTGAATGTACCTGAACCCGCTCCAGTGTTGGTCAAGTCTTGTCTTGAAAGAGCTCACACTCGGTGCCGTCACAACACTCTCTGGTAGATTGTTCCAAGAGTTTACAACCCTCACTCCGAAAAAGTTTACCCTCACAGTTTTCTGGACTTGCGGCTTCTTCACTCTTGAGCTAGGACCCCTTGTGGGGCGAGCGTCCGCCAGCTCCAAGTAAGGACACTCGACTGAGTAGTGCCCCCTGAGATGCTTATACACCTCAACTAGGTCACCCCTTGCCCGTCTGTAGTATAAGCTAGGCAAGTACAGGCGCTCAAATCTCTCAGAGTAACTGAGGTGCCGAAGTGCAGGCACCAGTCTGGTGGCCCTCCTTAGAACATTTTCAATCAACTGACAGTCCCTAGCATATCTCGGGGACCAGACGGGATGTCAGTACTCCAGATGGGGAAGACCTTCACTCTTGAAGATCATTACGAGGGACGGACCGTCTAGATATTTGAACGACCTTCTTATAAGACCCAATAATTTATTTGCCTGGTTTACCTTCTTCTCGCAATGGCCCGAGAACTTCAGCTCATTGTCAACATACACACCTAGGTCCTTCTCACATTCAGTCTTAACTAGTGCAGTTTCTTCATCCCGTTGGGACATATGGTACGCCTCCTTACTGTTGGTACGCCCCAGGACAATTGCACAGAAGTAAAAATGTCCCCCCACCCACTCCAGTCAGCAAATGTTATTTGTGGATTTGGATAATTGCGACCATTTTGAGAACCTAACCCCCGCGAATTAGAAGGGCATGCTGTACAGTACATGTAAATACAGTATAATCTGCATTTACGAAGGTCAATTGACCCGTGGAGGTCCGCGTAAAACGAGAAACGCGTAAACAAAATAAGAGAACATATGGGATTAATTGAAATAGAGACTTGGCCGACTCCCAAACTCCACTTTTTCCGACACAATACGTACGTTGTAGTAAAAATAACACCTTAATTTTATGATGGTATGCACACACAATTAATATTTAAGAGAAATATCAATATTATTAGGTTTTTTAACACTTACGTTAGTAGAAAAGATGGCTGGGCACATGGGGATGGGGGGGTTGGTTCCGAGGCAGAGGGCAGATTATTGGCCCTCAGGTGTATCAATTGTATCACTATCCACCACAGAGGCTTGCAGGGACTCTTTGTCAAACCCCTCAAAGTCCAAATCCTCACTATCACTATCACTGACTTGGGCCGGCTGTGGTGGGTGGCGGGTGAAGAACTCGGTAATGTTTTGATGACTGGGCGACCTTAAGCGCACCCTGCCCGCGCCGCTTCCCACGTAAATGATGAAATTTACCGCGTAATTAAAACATTTCATTCTGGCAAGGCACCGCGTAAATGACCAAACACGTAAACTTATACTGTAGTGTATATATACTGTACAGTATTTGATATAAGTGATAAGTTTTGTGCTGCCTGAATATTCTTACTGTTCAGTATTTTATAGTTATTTTGAGGAAAATTGAAGTATTTTGCATTTTGTAGTAGCTATAAGAAAAAAATATGATATAAAGTGACGTCAAATAAGAACTGTGTGCTGGAAGTGTGTGTCAGCAACACTTGCAACACACAGTTTTTATTGGAAGCATAATGTGTTGTCTAATGGCATCACAAAATTTGTGACCAAGTCCCAGGTTGTTGATCTGACTTTCTGCCTCATTTACAGTAGGGTCGGAATATATAGCGACTTTATATAAAGATTTTTTTATATCACGGCTACGAAAATTATCGACATTTTCCTATACAGTTAACCCTCACTTTACGCAGTTAATGTAACCCGGAGGGTCCCGCGTAAAGTGAGAAACGCGTAAAGTGAATAACAAAACATATGGGATTAATTGAAATGGAGTCCGGGCCGATCCCCAAACTCCACTTTTTGACGACACACAACTATGTTGTAGTAAAAATATTATCTTAACTTTATGATGGTATGCACACACAATTAATAATTAAGAGAAATATCAATAATATTAGGTTTTTTAACACTTACATTAGTAGAAAAAATGGCTGGGCACACGGGGATGGGCGGTTGGTTCCGAGGCAGAGGGCAGATTATTGGCCCTCACCTGTGTCACTTGTATCAATTGTATCACTATCCACCACAGAGGCTTGCAGGGCCTCTTTGTCAAACTCCCCAAAGTCCATATAAGTCCTTATCCTCCCCATAATTATCACTATCACTGACTTGGGCCGGCTGTGGTGGGTGGCGGGTGAAGAACTGGTAATGTTTTGATGACTGGGCGACCTTGTGCGCACCATGTTCGCGCCGCTTACACAACATGGCGGATGGCGGAAGGTTTGGATCCAAAAATGGCGCGGCTCGCTAGCCGCTCTCCGCGTAAAGGGGTACACGCACCGCGGAATGTGAGCATCCTGGGTTCCGGCAGGGCACCGCGTAAACGTGGAAACGCGGAATGTGGGACCGCGTAAAGTGAGGGTTGACTGTATACAGCTACTCCTCGACTTACGACATACTCGACCTACGACCACCCTGACATACGACCGCCTCAGTCGTGCCAAACTTTTGTCAAATTACATATTTTCAAGTCCCAATGTTAGTGATTGCCCTGTGTACGGACAAAATTTTCGTTTGTAATTCTCTTTAAAATGGTTGGCGAGCTTAAAAGTGAGAGTTTTGTGATGCTGAGAAGAAAAGGAGACACCCATTTTCGATTTTATATGTACAGTATTATTTAAGCATTTTTGACTTACGACTTGGATTTGGGTCCCTAACCCCGTCGAGGAATATATATAAATATATATATATATATATATATACACACATATATATATACACACACAGTTGTACCCCACTTAACGCGGTCAATAAAACCCAGAGGGTACCGCGTTAAGTGAACAACAGAACATATGGGATTAATTCCAATAGAAACCGGCCTGACCCCCAAACTCCACTTTTTGACGACACATAACTATGTTGTAGTAAAAATAACATCTTAATTTTATGATGGTACATGCACACAATTAATACTTAAGAGAAATAGAGAAATACAGTCGCCAAGTTAATGTCCATTCAAATAATGGACTCAACTCCCTCCCCCTCTTCTCACACTACACTGCTGGCTCTTCCCTCTCTGAGAAATTTTTGGGGGAAACCCACTAAATTTTAATAAGTAATACCTCAAACTAAAGTTAGGATAATACAATTGACATTGCTGGATTCCTTGTAAGACCAGGAATATTTTGAATATAAATGTCATATATTTTGCACAAAAGATAACATATTTACTCTGAGTAAACATTTTATCTAAAATTTGTATGTCTAATGCAAAATATATGATGTTTATATTCAAAATGATCACCAAATTGTAAGAATTCCAGCAATGTAAATTATATTCTGGCCAGGTAATTTGTATGAATTTTATAAGCTAAAACAAATATCTTCGGTTAATAAAAAAAAAAATATTCTTCACGACACTATCTGTCAATCAAAGTACCCCACCTTGCCTCCCCCCCTCTTCCAACCACGCGGTCAGTCCCAACCCTCCCCCCACCCCCCACCAATCCTCCCTTCAAGAGAAAGGTTGGGTGAAAAACTAAATTTTAACATTTTGTATTAAATATTACCTCAGATTAAAGTTAGGATAATATAATTGACATTGCTGGATTCCTTGTAAGACCAGGAATATTTTGAATATAAATGTCATATATTTTGCACAAAAGAGAACATATTTACTCAGAGTAAACATTTTATCTCAAATTTGTATGTCTAATGCAAAATCTATGATGTTTATATTCAAAATGATCATCAAATTATAAGAATTCCAGCAATGTAAATTATATTCTGACCGGGTAATTTGTATGAATTTTATGAGCTAAAACAAATATCTTCAGTTAATAAAAAAAAAAAATATTCTTCACAGGGTAACAGATGGTCCGTCGGTCCCTCCCTCCCCCCCCCCACCAACCGTCCCAAGGAGATGTGTGGGAAAACCAGAATATTTAACTTTTTAATAATAAATAATACCTCAAACTAAAGTTAGGATAACATAATTGACATTGCTGGATTCCTTGTAAGACCAGGAATATTTTGAATACAAATGTCATATATTTTGCACAAAAAATAACATATTTACTCAGAGTAAACATTATATCTAAAATTTGTATGTCTAATGCAAAATCTATGATGTTTATATTCAAAATGATCATCATATTGTAAGAATTCCAGCAATGTAAATTATATTCTGGCCGGGTAATTTGTATGAATTTTATGAGCTAAAACAGGCAGTCAGGCAGGGTGGCGGGTGAGGCAAATCTAAAAATAGCGTCTCGAGCCGGACACTCACCGCGTATACAGTATGTGGAAAAAACCCGCGTTAAGTGAAAGTTCAGCTCTGGCGAGGCACCGCGTATACGGTAAAACGCGCTAAGTGAAACCGCGTAAGGCGGGGTAATACTGTATATATATATATATATATATATATATATATATATATATATATATATATATATATATATATATATATACAGTAGTACCCCGCTTAACGCGGTCAATTGAACCCACAGGGTACCGTGTTAAGTGAAAACCGCGTTAAGTGAACAACAGAACATATGGGATTAATTCCAATAGAGACTGGCCCGACCCCCAAACTCCACTTTTTGACGACACACAACTATGTTGTAGTAAAAATTTTATCTTAACTTTATGATGGTATGCACAAACAAGTATATAGAAGAGGTTAGGTTAGGAAAAATAAAGGTTAAGTTAGGAAAAATAAAGGTTAGGTTAGGAAAACTAAAAGTTATGTTGAACACTTACGTTAGTAGAAGAGATAATAATAATAATAATAATAATAATAATAATAATAATAATAATAATAATAATAATAATAATTAACAGTTTATTGAAAGAGCTTGGCAGCCAGAAGGCTGAGAATATACAGTTACATATTTGGGGAATGGGTTTCGAATTACAAATAATATACAAGTAACATAAGTGTTACAAATAAGATATATAATAACTAGATGGGGAAAAGCTCAAACTACAGTTCATTTCAACATAGTGACAGTGCAAGGAGTAGTGTTTGCTGGGAGTGAATACACTGGTTTATTGCAAGTTATTGATAATTTTTACAATGGTTGGGACTGGGCTGTTCTTATAGCGATCAGTTCGTGCACGTATGGGCTGGATGCGGTTGTGGTGTCGAACAGCAATTCTCGGACTAGGGATCTCAGGTAGTAGTAGGAGCCGGTGTCGAGGATGGTGTAGAAGCTTCTTAACAAATTTGCAGATGAGGTCGTGGTGATGGTCAGTGAGAGCCGAAAGGGTCAGTGTGTTGAGCGCTTCTTGATATGTGGAGTAGGAAGGGGAAAGAATAATCTTGCATGCCCTCTTTCTAGGTGTTTACGTTGTGTGGCATTTAGGGAGGAAGACCAGGTGGGGGAGGCAAAGGTGAGCTTGGGAAGTATGAATGTTGTGTAAACACCGAGTCGGCATACGGGGATGGAGGCTGGTTCCGAGGCAGAGGGCAGATTACTGGCCCTCAGGTGAATCACCATCATTATCTGTTATAGTTGTCAGGGCCTCCCTGACAAATCCCTCAAAGTCACCTTCACCTTCACCTTCACTGTCACTATCACTGGCTCTGGCTGGCTGTGGTGGGTTGCGGGCGAAGAACTCGGTAATGCTTTTTTGACGGCTAGTGTTAATGTTGTCTTGATACAATGTGATGTACAGCTCCATAGCCTGCACCAGCCGGGTATGGAAGACTTCATAGCAGTCATCGTCATTGTCGCGGGAAAGGAAGGACTTCATTTTTTCTGCACACTCCATGGCACCCTTAATATCACTATGATTTAACTTGTGTTCTTCGGAGAATGACGCACCTTCTTCCTCTTCACTGACGTGCTCATCTTCCAACATCTCGTCGGCAGTCACTTCAGGATCTCTGATCACCTCCATGATGTCTTCGTTGGTGGTCTCGGAGAAGCCTTCAGCTGTAATATTGTGCGCAGCTTCTCTGGCAAGGTCCACTGCTACTGCAACAGTCTGAACCTCATCAGTCACAGGTTGACTCCTCCTCTCAGCTGGTATGCCATGCAACACATGTCTCCAAGCGTGACGAATCGTAGCAATAGACAGCTCACCCCATGTCTCCACCAATAAGTCTACAGCTTGTTTGACGTTAAACTTCTTCCAAAACTGTTTGATGAGAACTTCTTGAGTCGCCACCTCTTGTTCCTTGTCCTCGTCGCTTTTACTCTCGCTGTCGGTGTCATCCACCTTACGCAACTCATCCTTGGTGTTGGTAGAGTCGTTCAGGAGCTTGAACTTCTTTGCAGAGTATGCAGCTTTCACATTGCAGATCAACTCCTGGTCCATGGGCTGGATTAATGACGTAGTGTTGGGAGGAAGGAAGACCACTTTTACGTTGGGGTGACGATCCATAAGTAGGGGCGAGTGTCCAGGTGCGTTGTCAAGGAGCAACAAAATGTTGAATGGAACATTCTGTTGCTCGCAGAATTTCTTCACGTCGGTAACAAAACAGTTGTCAAACCAGAAGAGGGACAGAGAAGAGGACATCCACGCCTTACGTGCGGTTAGCCAGTGGACATTAAGCTTGTTCGTGTCCATATTCTTGTAAGTGTGCGGCTTGCGGGCTGTGTGAATCACCGATAACTTTGGTTTACAGGTACCGGAGGCATTGGTGGTAAAGAGGACGGTGATGCGTTCCTTCTGCAACTTCCGACCCCTTACCTTGCTGGCAGACATGGACAACGAAGGTCTTGGAAGGTAGCTTTTTCCAGAAAAGACCAGATTCGTCCATGTTAATCACCTGGTCGTCAGTGTACTGTCCTTCCTCCATAACCTCACGTAAGAACGGAGGAAAATCTCTGGCCGCCACACGGTCAGCACTCGCTTCCTCACCACCAATGTTGATGTTGGTGATATTGTTCCTCTTCTTAAACCTATGCAGCCAACCAGAGGAAGCACTGAAGGGTTTGGGCTCTGCAATTCCCAGCTTACATGACACTGCTGCGTACAGTTCATGTGCGTACTCCTGCACTGAGCGCGTGCCCACTGCCATGTTGCGTCGTGCCTGATGAATCAAATAATTCACCAGCAAATTTTCCACCTTTACCAGCACCCTGTTCTGGTAATACTTGATCATTGAAACACCTGCAGACTTTGTGATTTTCATGTGTTCTTTAATCTTGGCTGAATCCTTCTTAATAGTGTGAATCGTAGATTCGTTGACGCCATGCCGGCGCGCGAGATCAACTTGACATGTTTCTTTCTCCAAATCTTGAATGATCTGGTATTTCACTTCGTAGCTTAGGCCACGGCGTGTCTTCTTGGGCTTAGGGCGGCTGGGTCCAGATAAGGAAAGGTTTCTCTCTGGTGGCAGTGGTGGTCCGGCGGAAGCCATTTCACAGAACAATGGATGCACATATACACGGGGTGGCCTGGAGGGATGAAACTACCGCGGCAGCGTCCTCTTTCCTCCCTCCCTCCCTCCCCGGGTGGACACGTCATATTACTTTAAACCAATTACAGCTAGCAGCAGAGTGGGGTAGGGATGCATGGCCAATAGGGGGCAGGGAAAAAACACTTTTATTTGAGGTGCAGGCTGCACTTTTCAGGCATCGTTTGTATGGCTGTAACAAACACCTGTGCAAAATTTCATGCCATTTCATGCATACTTACCCTGCCGCATCGCGAACGACTTTTTGTCAACTTTTAGTGTATACCAAAAATTAGGTGTCATTTAATGTTTTCCAGGATAATGATAAATTTTACATGGGTGACATCGATTTAATTCACATGTCATTTTACAGGTACACCGTATAGAAAATCATTACAAGTTCATATTGAAATTCTTTTTTGTGCGGAACCTTGGCATCATTTTCCTAGACAATAATCTTTGCCTAATATATCCATCTCTCGATTCTTATCCCGTCACTTCAGTGCAAGCTTCAGTCATCACTTTTATGCCTCTCTCGACCGCTTGAGTGCTGTTTGGCCACTTGGGCACCACTAATGGTGTCTCAAGAATGTCATTAACCTGTAGATTTGACAGAGAAGCAATGTAAGGAGGCTCAGTCTTGAGTTCATTCCTCCAGTTAATCATGGAATGATAGTTTTTTGCTTGCCACTTTAGTTTCGGAGTCACCACCTTTCTCATGTTGACTACAGGAGGCACATCCTCATTCCCATCTCCATCTTTACCCTCCTCATCAGTATAGTTTAACAAATTCTCGTCAACAGCAGCATCAGAATCTTCCTCCTCCTCTTCAGATCTGCCAGTGCATTCTTCCTTTTGCTGATTCTCCTCTCTAATCTTTCTTATCATTGAGACAGCTTTTTCTCTAACAGTCATGTCCTCATCTGCACACATACCAAGAAGAAGTTGATCTGTGTGGGCGAAGTATGCATTTCTCTGGACAGCCTTCTTCACTATCGTCTCCTCCTCACTATTCAGGTGTTTCATATATAGCAGGGACTGGAATACGTTCCTTGAGCCGTGTGTTACGTAAGGGTGTATCTTGATGTAAAACCACATTGGAGCACTGAACTTTATTATTGTAATGACAATTCTTTTCAACTCATGGCTGGGTCTTGATGTTGCTACATACAGCCTGAGGATTCTACTCCATAAGGTGTTCCACCTTGACACACAGGGAGGACCTGGCTCAATAGCAGCCAAGTCATCTTCAACAACACCAGTGATAACTCCTTTACAAATCCTATACAGGTATTTCTGATCCCAGGACAGATCTTTCTCCACTTCATCATTAAACACAGGGAAATCAGGGAAACTGACTGGCTGGAAGGCGACAACTGGAAGCTCAGACAAAGACTCCTTGATCTGCTTTCCAATGGGACCATGCCAATGCTCAGGACCACTTGGTTTACCATCATAGTGATAAAAAACTGCGCGGAAAGGCAGCTCATTTCCGTGAAGCTGACATATGAAATAATGGAGCGGGTGACCAAGTAACATTTCAAGATGATGAATGACTCCATTTTCTGATCCTACATTTACATTGGTTCCATCACAACCAACACACACAATGGGCTGCTGGGTTAGATTTTTCTCCACCAGAAACTCGTGAATAGTTTTGGCAATCTGCTTTCCGTGTCCAGTCTTGGGAGTCACATGTGTGAGATATTCATTGTCAGGCTCAACCATGATGACATAATGATCTTTCACCATCATCCTCGAACTCCATTTCTCGGTCTTCTCATTCTTTATCATCACACGAGTGGCGGTCTTCTTACCATCAAAATAGAGTAACGTCAAATTATCTAAACTAGCCATCTCAATTTCTTGCCTCTTAAATCGGTATTTTTGTCTCGCATCCCGCAGCTTATGTGGTTCAATAACCTGACTCTTGTCATCCTTTGTGATAATGCCATAGTCAGTAAAGGTGTCAGTAGCAATGGCAGCTCCAGCATAATCACTAATCAAGTATCGGTCACAAGCGGCAGCCAGTGTAGGGAGTCTTGTCCGGTTCTGTGAACTGGTGTCTGTCAGAGCCCTTGGATCAGGGACAAAATCAGCATCAGTATTGACGAGAGGAATATCTCTTGAATCATCTGAATTATCCTCAACATAAGGAATATCTCCAGCTACCAGATATCTATGTTTTTGCTCAAGCTGTCTCCTAACTCTGTCCGCATCATGCTTCTCTCTTGCCGTCACTCTGTCCCACATCTTCGTCACTTTCATGTCAACCCCTGCAATCTTCATCTTCCTCATAATCAATATAGACATAGCACCATACTCATCTGCAACAAGACAACTTAAATGAAATAAGAGATATGAAAAAAAAGTTGATAAACACTGAACAGAACATTGCACCGCCACAGCGGCTGTTTGGCTAGTACTGTAGGTAAATTTAAAAATTTCAGTAGAAAATGCGGCAGACTAAACCTCGACATATCAGCTTCAAATTTGGCATGGGGCCTTAGATAAGTATAAGGAACAATGCCTGAAGAGTGCAGCTTTGAGCAAAATTTCACTGCCCCCTAATGGCCAATCACAGTCCGATATGTCATATGACGTCAGTGATAACGCAACAAAGACACACACTGCGCAACCTTACAGCGCGGCTTGCCCAGGCGGAGGGAGGCGGAAGGGGAGGGAGGGAAGAGGAGGAGGCGCGAGGCAGGCGGCAGGCGGGAGCAGCGGGTGGCGGGTGGGGCGAATCTAAAAATAGCGTCGAGCCGGACACTCTGCGCGTATATGGGTAGATGAACCGCGTTAAGTGAAAGTTCGGTTCTGGCGAGGCACCGCGTATATGCGAAATCGTGTTAAGCGAAACTACGTTAAGCGGGGTATTACTGTGTATATATATATATATATATATATATATATATATATATATATATATATATATATATATATATATATACTTCATTTTTAGTCCATATAACACGCGGACTTTGAACATATAATCAACGACCTCACCAGCAAGGAATCGAACCCTCGACCTATTGGGTGTGACTAGGGAACGCTTACCGGCTAGGCCACAAGGACACTAAAAGCAGTTCTAGACTCTGTTATATTTCACACAAAGCCTGTTCAACGAGCTGATGGCGCCGTGAACCTCAATGGGAAGCTGCCCGTGCCTCTTATGTGGTGTCAGTTGCATTTTACCGAATCCAGCTGGTATGAAACGCGAGGTACATATATATACTTCATTTTTAGTCCATATAACACGCGGACTTTGAACATATAATCAACGACCTCAAAGTCCGCGTGTTATATGGACTAAAAATGAAGTATATATATGTACCTCGCGTTTCATACCAGCTGGATTCGGTAAAATGCTACTGACACCACATAAGAGGCACGGGCAGCTTCCCATTGAGGTTCACGGCGCCATCAGCTCGTTGAACAGGCTTTGTGTGAAATATAACAGAGTTTAGAACTGCTTTTAGTGTCCTTGTGGCCTAGCCGGTAAGCGTTCCCTAGTCACACCCAGTAGGTCGAGGGTTCGATTCCTTGCTGGTGAGGTCGTTGATTATATGTTCAAAGTCCGCGTGTTATATGGACTAAAAATGAAGTATATATATGTACCTCGCGTTTCATACCAGCTGGATTCGGTAAAATGCTACTGACACCACATAAGAGGCACGGGCAGCTTCCCATTGAGGTTCACGGCGCCATCAGCTCGTTGAACAGGCTTTGTGTGAAATATAACAGAGTCTAGAACTGCTTTTAGTGTCCTTGTGGCCTAGCCGGTAAGCGTTCCCTAGTCACACCCAGTAGGTCGAGGGTTCGATTCCTTGCTGGTGAGGTCGTTGATTATATATATATATATATATATATATATATATGTATGTGTATATATATATATTTATATATATATATATATATATATATATATATATACAGTGAGCCCTCACTTTACGCGGTTAATTCAACCCACAGGGTACCGCGGAAAGTGAACAACATAACATATGGGATTAATTGAAATAGAGACCGGGCCAACCCCCAAACTCCACTTTTTCAGACACAATACCTACGTTGTAGTAAAAATAACTTCTTAATTTTATGATGGTATGCACACACAATTAATAATTAAGAGAAACATCAATAATATTAGGTTTTTTAACACTTACATTAGTAGAAAAGATGGCTGGGCACACGGGGATAGGGGGTTGGTTCCGAGGCAGAGGGCAGATTATTGGCCCTCACCTGTATCACTATCCACCACAGAGGCTTGCAGGGCCTCTTTGTCAAACCCCTCAAAGTCCATATCCTCACTATAATTATCACTATCACTGACTTGGGCCGGCTGTGGTGGGTGGCGGGTGAAGAACTCGGTAATGTTTTGATGACTGGGCGACCTTGTGCGCACCCTGCTCGCGCCGCTTACACAACATGGTGGATGGCGGGAGAGGGCCGGAGGTTTGGATCCAAAAATTGCGAGGTTCGCCAGCCGCTCTCCGCGTAAAGGGGTACACGCACCGCGGAATGTGAGCATTCCGGTTTCGGCAGGGTACCGCGTAAACGTGGAAACGCGGAATGTGGGACCGCGTAAAGCGAGGGTTGACTGTATGTATATATGTATATATGTATATATGTATAAATATATATATATATATATATATATATATATATATATATATATATATATATATATATATATATATATATATGTAAGTCAACCCTCACTTTACGCGGTCCCACATTCCACGTTTCCACGGTTACGCGGTGCCCTGCCAGAACCCAGGATGTTCACATTCCGCGGTGGGTGTACCCCTTTACACGGTGAAGTATAATTTTTTTATTTAGCTCATAAAATTCATACAAATTATCCGGCCAGAATATAATTTACATTGCTGGAATTCTTACAATTTGATGATCATTTTGAATATAAACATCATAGATTTTGCATTAGACATACAAATTTTAGATATAATGTTTACTCTTGAGTAAATATGTTATCTTTTGTGCAAAATATATGATATTTATATTCAAAATATTCCTGGTCTTACAAGGAATCCAGCAATGTCAATTATATTATCCTAACTTTAGTCTGATTTATTATTTATTACTAAAAAGGTAAACAGTCTGGTATTCCCACACATTTATCTAGTAGGGACGTTGCTGGGGGGGAAGGAGGGAGGGACCGGCGACTGACCATCTGTTACCGTGTGAAGAATATTTTTTTTTTTATTAACTGAAGATTTTTATTTTAGCTCATAAAATTCATACAAATTACCCGGCCAGAATATAATTTACATTGCTGGAATTCTTACAATTTGATGATCATTTTGAATATAAACATCATATATTTTGCATTAGACATAAAATTCTTAGATAAAATGTTCACTCTGAGTAAGTATGTTATCTTTTGTGCAAAATATATGACGTTTATATTCAAAATATTCCTGGTCTTACAAGGAATCCAGCAATGTCAATTATATTATCCTAACTTTAATCTGAGGTATTATTTAATACAAAATGTTAAAATTTATTTTTTTCACCCAACCTTTCTCTTGAAGGGAGGATTGGTGGGGGGTGAGGGGAGGGTTGGGACTGACCGTGCGGTTGGAAGAGTGGGGGAGGGAAGGTGAGGTACTTTGATTGACAGATAGTGTCTGAAGAATATTTTTTTTTTTATTAACTGAAGATATTTGTTTTAGCTCATAAAATTCATACAAATTACCCGGCCAGAATATAATTTACATTGCTGGAATTCTTACAATTTGGTGATCATTTTGAATATAAACATCATATATTTTGCATTAGACATACAAATTTTAGATAAAATGTTTAATCTGAGTAAATATGTTATCTTTTGTGAAAAATATATGACATTTATATTCAAAATATTCCTGGTCTTACAACGAATCCAGCAATGTCAATTATATTATCCTAACTTTAGTTTGAGGTATTATTTATTTCTATACCTGGTTTTCCCCCAAAAATTTCTCAGAGGGAAGAGCCAGCAGTGTAGTGTGAGAAGAGGGGGAGGGAGTCGTGTCCATTATTTGAATGGACATTAACTTGGCGACTGTATTTCTCTATTTCTCTTAAGTAATAATTGTGTGCATGTACCATCATAAAATTAAGATGTTATTTTTACTAGAACATAGGTATTGTGTTGGAAAAAGTGGAGTTTGGGGGTCAGCTGGTCTCTATTTCATTTAATCCCATATGTTATGTTATTCACTTTACGCGTTTCTCACTTTCCGCGGTACCCTGTGGGTTACATTAACCGCGTAAAGTGAGGGTTGACTGTATATATATATATCTTGTCTATGGTCTTTGGTTTCAAACTCAAGGACTGTACTGTATGTATTTTGGGTTTACATACAGTCCCAGGGATCATTGGACCCATATTATAAGTCACTCCTTTGTTTACAAAATTAATGTTCACCAAATGATCTGTCCCAAAGGTGTGTCAACTAGAGAGGTTTTACTGTACTCTTATCAATCAATTATTTCGTGTAATCATGCAGCACTAATATCTACAGTGAAGTCTCCAGCTACAACCTATTAGGTTTGGGTTGTTTTTCTTTTCATTTACTAATGGTAATATTTATAATTTTCCTGAAGGCAGAACTGTGTTAATGTCTACCAGCAATAACTTTATTGTGTCTAGTTAGAAAAGCAATACAGTACAGTACAGTACAGTACTTGGTCTACATTTCAAAGTTACAAATAAGAACATAGATATATAGTACGTATGTACCAGGGCCGGATTCAGGAGTGGGCAAAGTGGGCAGCTGCCCAGGGGCCTCCACATATTACAATATTTTATTTATTTGTTTATTCATTTGGATTATTTTTATTTTCAATCTTTAAAATTCATGTTTATCTATTCCATCACGTAAAACTATGTTCAGCAAGAAGCGTGATAGAAATTAGGCTAGCTATTCCTTGAAATTCATGAATACCTGGTTTTCCTATGAACCGTATATTTTTAATGAATGCTATTGTTTATGTTGCTAATAATATGTTTAGAATTCCACAAATTGATTAAAAATTGATTATATTGATAAAAAATTAACTACATGGAAAAACGAAATTGAGATTAAAAAAAAAACAAATAAAATATTTTTTTCATTATCACTTCCATTGCGAATGCCATCAGGGCATTTGAGTAGAGGTTTATCTGATTAATAATGCAAAGAATCATCTCTGTAATAACTAATAATATATTCTTTTCTGTAAAGTCTCTTGAAAATTTTTGACGTGCGGTAGTAGCTATATCAGGGCTGGTTGACTTGAAACCACATGAATGACTCCAGTCATGTCTCACTTTTGTGTGTGTGTGTGTGTGTTGAGAATTTGTACACTACCAATAAATGTACATTTATTAACAATTTCTCAATGTTCTAATTTCCTCAATATAACTGCATATGGCTTCAAAATTCTCCAAAGAAGTGTTCAAATTTCAAAAATTTCCCGGGGGGCTTACAGCACCCCCCGGAATTCCCAGATGTTTAGGCTCGCTTCACTCGCCACCCCACCCTCTTGGGTAGTTATAGTGAGGGGGGCCTCCACAAAGAGGCTGCCCATGGGCCTCCACAGGTCTATATCCGACACTGGTATGTACTGTACAAAAGAACTTAAATGAGCTGTTAGGATGTACAATATGAACAACAACAATTAGTAGTTAGTTGAGTACTAATATCAGATTGCTCCTCATTTTGTGCCTCTGCTCAGTATGAACCAAACTAGTTTTTTTTAGTTACAGCAGCTTAAATAATGAACCATTAGAATTATCAACTAAGGCACTATGAATATGTTACAAAGAACTTCCCTAGTCACAGTGAAGCATATTGCTCTTATGATTTCTCTTACATCAAAGCTTCACAGCAAAAGTACTTATGAACTGTAATTACCATCATCATCCCAAATGCACTTGATGCTGGCTGATACTGTAGGGTTTTGTTTCAGAGATTAGAGATCTTGTTGAATTTTTCATTATTTATATGAAACAATCATTAAATTTACCTTGTACAGATTCTAAGTCACACAAACTTGTGAATACAGTGTACTGTAAACTATTTAGTACATTCAGCCTTGTTATTTAATTATGTAAACAATTTGAATTTTTTCTCATTTATTTCATATTCAGAAAAACCTTCAAAGGTGACAAGTAAACGATTCTTAACTTGATATCATACCTGATCTGTGGGACAGCAGTAGTCAAGCAGAGAAGTACACGAGGGTTTTGGGCCACAGTTGCAACAGACTTGAGCACAGTGTAGACCAAGTTGAGAACAGTTACAACACAGTGCATAGGGACATCCTCCTCCACACACACCTTTCCTCAACAAACACTGCCTTATACTCAATCCTGGAAAGCAGATTGATGCTGTAACCCCACTTTATGGCCAGCAAATTTATGGCCAAATGTGCATAAACTCCCGACAAGAATATGGAATCTAATATGTGTACAATACTAATTTATTTGTTTTGGGGAGTACTGCACTATATGTTAATAATTTGCCTGAAATATTGCTCTAGTTGTAATATTAGAAAAGGAACCATAAATCAATCTCTCTCTATCTCTCTTCTGAGTGTGTGTGTGTGTGTGTAATGAACTAAGGAAAACTCTATACAGTCCATCTCAAAACATCTAAGCTCCACTGACTCTACATCTTTTAATAAAAGCTAAATCCTTACAGAACAGTAAGGACAGCTGACACTTTAGGTAGGAACAAGAAATAGAGAGTTTAGGAGCATTGTAACCAGTAAGGCTTTTGGTAGAAACTAGGTTGGATCAGTCCTCCTCATAAACTGGTCTGAGACTGATGGTAGAAACTATGGTGGATCAGTCCTCCTCATAAACTGGTCTGAGACTGATGGTGGAAACTATGGCGGATCAGTCCTCCTCATAAACTGGTGTAAGACTGATGGTAAAATCTATGGTGGATCAGTCCTCCTCGTAAACTGGTCTGAGACTGATGGTAGAAACTATGGTGGATCAGTCCTCCTCATAAACTGGTCTAAGACTGATGGTAAAAACTATGGTGGATCAGTCCTCCTCGTAAATTGGTCTGAGACTGATGGTAGAAACTATGAGACATTTCTGATAAACTTCCTACATGCTCATGTTTGGAATAATGAATGTATGTATCTTTAGATAATTTAGCTGAATGTCTTTCTCGTCAGAAACGGCTATCCCAACGATTATGAATAAACTCATTTAGAAATATATTATTACTTCAGGATGAAATCGGACAGATTTGCAACAGCCAATCAGCTTTAACTCTTGAGGATGGGGGCGGGGCATCTCTTTTCAGCTGAGAAAAACACACTGGTAATGTGTTAGCCAAAAGAGTTCTCAAAAAAGTGTTGCACAATATTATGGTAATCTCTCCCCATTAACACAATTAACAAGAAATAAGTAGAGAGTTGTATCTTCCTTAAGGCTGTAGCTCCTTCAGAGAAGGGTTCAGGTTATACTGCCCCTTCACAAGCATGTTATTTTAACCACAAATCTTAATATATTCAGTGCTTTTACAGGACAGGAGGCATGAGTGAGTAAGAAGTTATAAAGTAAGGAGCATCCCTTGAGGTCAAGGTTAGAATAGGGGCATGGGCTCTCTTAGTCCTGCAGAGAGTGGGGGGGATGGGATAGCTGTCTTCTATTGTTCATAGCACCATTAATTTGATGAAAACACGTTTAGTTCCTGATAAAAGATTAAGGCAAGCAAGTAGGCAACAATTCAATCTGGTGAAGTGACTGGAACTAAGTGAGTTGATGCCTGAAATCCAAGAAAGCTGACCTGTAACAGTTGAAGACTGCAGTGCACACATGCTCGTAAGTTCTTATTACAGTACAGTATATGAAAAAGTTCTTACCGATAATAACAAGAATAACATATGCAGCAATGGCGATGCAGAAAATGGCAGCAAGGGGTAGATCCCAGGACTTGGAAGAGGAGAGGGCTACCTTGTCCACCCCCATCTTAGCTGCCTTTGTCTTTAAAGAAATTTAAGTTGAAAACATTATGCTCAATCAGCAGTGAGAATAAATTCAGTTCTTATTATGGTAAATAGCAAAATGTAAGTAATTTCAAAGGGTAAAACTTAAACACATTCTTCCCCATCACCCAATGAATTTAAAAGTTGATTTAAAAGTGCACAGTGTAAGAGCGCGTTTCCCACACCTCTACATCACCCTTATCTTACTCACTTCTCTTATCTTACTCTTACTTAGTTCTGTCACCTATTCTTTTGGTAGCAGGGACATTCTTTTGGTAGCATGGTCATTCTTTTGGTAGCATGGTCATTCTTTTGGTAGCATGGTCGAG
Source organism: Homarus gammarus (assembly GCA_958450375.1). Lineage (NCBI taxonomy): Eukaryota > Metazoa > Arthropoda > Malacostraca > Decapoda > Nephropidae > Homarus > Homarus gammarus. The sequence continues at coordinate 728,916 of CAUDMG010004046.1, read as the reverse complement.
GGTCTAGGCACATGGGTATGGTAATTCTGGTATCAAGTCACTTGGACGGAAATAAAGGTAAAATACTGTGGGAGAAATAAATACACCTAAAGTACTCTAAAAACAAATTTATTAATATGAAATCAAAGGGGAAAAGATATATTATTAATCAAGTAACTACCAGGCTCAACTCCTGGGCTTATTGCAGACTCAGTACTTTCTTCTTTATTTATTTTCTTATTTACTTATTTTCTTATTTCTTTACTCAACAGTATTACTCAGATCTTACATTCTTACTGCACACAACATTACTGGTGTTACATTACATGGCATAGCAGGACCAGTTCCTTGGCCCTACTCACAATACATAGTACATGGCACTCATTGTAGATTACTTTCCTCAACATACACGTTAATACTGACACTAGCATATACAGGGGTCCACTACCCAATATGGGATAATTATTTCCAACTAATTATCCCTAACATATATGTTACAACCTTCTCTGTGGACATATACTTCCAAGGAGTAACCCAGGGTAGAACACTGGGGCTCACGACCGTTGTTGTGGTCGGTAGTAGCCAGACACATGGCGAGTCTGGGGTCTGGCTCAACGAAGCAATGGAGCACCTTAATCAGGTCGCATCGGTGCCATCGTCTCATATATGATCCCTACTGGGTATCTACTACATCCGGGGCAGTTGTCGAGTGATCCAAGAGTCACAATGGGATCTGGAGAAACATTGGAGCAGCATCAGGGAACGGACTGGGAAGCATGATAACACAAACAACTCTCTTGTCTAGACGACAGATGTATTTACATTATATTACTCTTACACTGGGTGAATGACCATTCAACTATTAAAGCATGAACACTGATATTCACTACAATTGACTGAATTAACTGAATGGCTACACATAAACATACCTGGAGAAACATTGGAGCAGCATCAGGAGACGCTCTCTCTGGCGATGCATGGGTATAAATACCCCTGAGTTGCCAGTGATCGCTACTCACGCAATGACAATAATCACAAACAAACTAACTGTTACTCATTCAAAGATGACCCTCATTTGACAAAGGTCTGGCGAATTACTCGAGTTGATACACACAGACTAATTCAAGATTGAGCTTCCCAGGAGAAAGTGGAATAAGCAACACATTGATAACTGTCTTCACAAAGGCGGGACTCTGGGAGGGAACAAGTGTAGCGTCGATGGGGAAAAACACGTCTTCTTCCCAGGGGTCGCTAACCCACTCATGTTTTGCGGTCGTGGAGTTTAATAAGAATCATTAGTTAAATAGATCAGCAGTCAACGTGACCATGACAACAGTGTTACAAGTAGTTGCGTGGTTACCTACGTGTGTACTGATGTATGTACTCGATTTGGAGGTTGGGTTTAATGTTAGCGTTTCTAAATTTTTTTAATGTAAAGTGAACTGATATAAGATGATACATTATTGTATCTGATGTTGTTGCTATATTATGTTACTGTTTCTGATATTGTTGTCATATGATGCTCTATGTAATGTGATGTATTAAGATAAATGTGTTAAAAATAGTTGGACTTGTGTAGAGAACAAGCCAAATTAAGTTCCACACTAAATACAGGTACACCACCGATTTTCCGGGAACTGATGGTCTGGCACCTACTTTAGTCCGGACAAAATTACGAGAGGGCACTTAATTTCCCTCCCTCCCTCCCTCCCACCCAGGGTGAAGGTAGTTTTAGGCTTAAAGTTTTTATCTTATAAAATGTCATAGTCTAAACTTAGCAGAATATAACCTTGTATTGCTGGAATCCTTGCAACATAGTGAATAGTTTGCACAGGATATGAAATTTTTAATCCTTTAGTCTAGTACATTTGAGTACAAGTTTTTCAACTCTTATTTTTGGGTAGATATATAACATTCTTCTTTTATTTTTACTCATTTACATGCACACACCATCCTAAATACTTGTACATATCGTGAAAAAAGTACAAGAAATAATTTTCCTAAGGGCAAATCTGTACTCAAATGTACTAAGTTAATTACAACATGCCCTTCAAATTTGTGGATTTTTAATTCGTGGATGACACCCTGGATGTACCCAAGAATGTCTAAGGGAAGTTTTAAAGTGGCTGGCATTTTTGAGGCCGGGACAGGAAGCCATTCGTTCTAGAGACAGTAATTTCTTTTACCTGTAATGTATATATGTGTTTGTGTGTGTGTAGACACACATGTGGGGTATGAGATGTTTGGTTCACACTCAGGGTGGAATGGAGAAAGGAAACTCACAATGTGCTCTCTATATACATGTTGTATTGGACGTACAATGCAGCTTGGTGCTGGGAAGGCAGCATGGTTACAAGCGTGATGTAGAGAGAGCTGGTTGGTGAGGACGCTCAGAGAAGGACAGCTTGTGGGTCGCCATGCTCGCCAGCGGGAGAGAGGACCGCCAGGCAGGCGGAGGAGCGAAGGGCCGCCAGGCAGCGGCAGAGGAGGAGGTGTTGCTGGCTGCGGCTGTAGGTAGAAAGAGCGATCACCACGAGGTCAGGTCTTAAATAGCGGGGGTAGGCGTGGCTTAGCAGTTGACCCCCGCTCCGTGGTGTATGGCGGCGCTGGTTGACCTAGACCACGAGGCATACACTGGGGAATTGGTGGGGTCGGCTAGGCAGCGACAAACAGCGTTTGTAGGGAAGAATTCCACTACACACACAAACACACACACACACACACACAAAACACATACTGTACAAATAAATAATAATGGGAAAAATCCTCTCACAAATAAAATAATCATCGGAAACAAATGTATTAAAAATGTGAGAGTCTACCATGAAGTCAATTCCATGCTTTGTTATTAATAACAAAGCACGGAGTGGACTTGAGGGTAGACTCACACACACACACACATACAGTATATACAATACAGGTAAAAGAAATAATTGTCCTAAGGGCAAACACATAAAGGGAATATGTATTTCTTTGCACTCAAGTAAAAATGTACCTGTATTAGCCCCTTAATCTTTATATAAATGTACATTAAGTTTATATAATCATATCACCCCCTGTAACTTTCCACTAGCTAAGAGGTGCCATGGTCACATCACGTGATGGGTAAGTTCCACCCTTGGGGCGGGGCTGTAAGATGTTAAGTCAGCTACGAAGAAGCCGGCAAGCAGGCATTATCACTACAACCCTTACACCAATCGGACGTATTTAGTAGAGCTACTTTAAGGAATCCTCCATCCTCATTTAACACTCATAGCTACAGTTGAGCTGTACAGTGACCCCTCGTTTAACGAACTCAATCCGTTCCAGAAGGTCGTTCGTTAACCGAAACCATTGCTTCAATGGGTTTTTTGGTAATTGGTTCCAGCTCACCGAAAATTTCCTAAATTCAACAAAAATGGTAGAAAAGTTCACTTACTTTGAGGTGTGTATGTAGAAGGCTCCTGGATGATGATGATGATGATGATGATGATGATGATGATGATGATGATGATGGGAATTAGAATGGGGGTGGAGGAGAAGGAAGAAGAGAAGTCATTGGGGTGGAAGAGAAGTCACCCCATGGCACCATTTCACCCATAAAATTTTAGTTCTCTTGTTGTATTTCAAGATTATTTTCTTTAAATCAACACTGCACTGCATTATATATTGTCAATATGTAAAATATATTTCAAAATGACCAATAATTTGCTTGGAAACACAGAAAAAAAGCGTTTAGTTGAAGAGAGTCTCAAGCAAGATGTTACCTCCACTGAAAACAGAGAGAGACTAACGCCTGTTTGCTGTGTTAAGAGGCTGGATGCTGCGCATTAAACTAGTCACTTTACCTACAATTATGTTCAATAATTGTTAAAATGACTAAAAAATTGAATATTAAACTTTTAAAATTATTGAATAGTATAAACTTCTTGATATTTACTAAAATAGTAAGAAATTTAAGCCCTAGAACCGATTAATGTATTGGCGGACTGATACTAAAGCTGGTTGTCCGGTCAGTGCAAGCGAAAACATGTTGAGGTCGGTTCGTAAGAAATTCGTTAACCGAATTTTTGTTCGTTAACCGAATTGAAGATCCTCATGGAAGGCAGTTCGTTAACCGAAATTTCGTTAACTGAGGCGTTCGTTAAATGAGGGGTCACTGTATATAATATATTTTCCAAAATAAATGAAGAAAGGACTACTTGGGTTTCGCTACTAAAACCCAACCAACTTTTACATGTTCAGACTATATTAACTCATCAAGAATCAATGGTTAAGCCTGGAACATAAACCCCCCCCCCGTCAGCAAATGTTATTCGTGTCCATTCTGAGAACCAAATCCCGGCGAATTTTGAAGGGCATGCTGTACTAAAAATTTTATATCCGGTGCAAACTATGGGATGTTTGTACTTAAATTAATCACCATCTTCAATGTAAGTTATATTCTGCCTTGTCAATTCAGTGACAATTTATAAGCAAAAACTTAAACTCCCTCTATCTGACTGATATACGCACTTGGTAACCTTCGCCGACCGACTATCAATACCTCACCTCCCCCTCCCTCATCCTCCCTGCCAGGGTGAAGGTAGTTTTGCACTTAGAAGTTTTTTCTTATAAAATGTTGCTGACTAGACTTGGCAGAATATAACTTGCATTGCTGGAATTCTTGTAAGACAGTGATTAAATTGAGTGTAAGCATCACAAACTTTGCACAAGAGATAAATAGTTTAGTCCTTTAGTGTACAAGTACTGTTCTGTAGCACATTTGAGTACAAAGTGTATACAGTAATATGTTGCTCAAAATTATGGCTTTTTCACATTAAATTTGCATTCAATATTTGCTTAATTAAAGTTTCTAGCAGTCTATGGTGCTTTAGAGACACAGGAGGTGTTTAATTAGTGGGTCAGAGGTGTAGTGTTGAATTATTATTACCTGACCTCAGTTGGTCCGGAAAAACGGATAATCCAGCAAGGTTTTGGAACCAAGGGTGCTGGAAAATCGGTGGTGTGAACTGTAGTGGTAGGTTTGGGATTCCTCAGTCGGGCTGCTGGTGAAGGCAGGCATACATTTGTTAAACTTGGGGACCACTTACTCAGGTTTTGTATATCAGTACAGTAAACCCCCGCTTTACGCGGTTTCACTTTAAGCGTTTCCACGTTTACGCGGTACCCTGCCGAAACCGGAATGCTCACTTTCCGCGGTGTGTGTGTACCCTTTTATGCGGAGAGCGGCACGAGCAGGGTGCGCACAAGGTCGCCCAGTCATCAAAACATTACCGAGTTCTTCACCCGCCACCCACCACAGCCGGCCCAAGTCAGTGATAGTGATAATGATAGTGAGGATATGGACTTATATGGACTTTGAGGGGTTTGACAAAGAGGCCCTGCAAGCCTCTGTGGTGGATAGTGATACAATTGATACAAGTGATACAGGTGAGGGCCAATAATCTGCCCTCTGCCTCGGAACCAACCCCCCCCCATCCCCGTGTGCCCAGCCATCATTTCTACTAATGTAAGTGTTAAAAAACCTAATATTATTGAGATTTCTCTTAATTATTAATTGTGTGTACATACCATCATAAAATTAAGAAGTTATTTTTACTACAACGTAGGTATTGTGTCTGAAAAAGTGGAGTTTGGGGGGTCGGCCCGGTCTCTATTTCAATTAATCCCATATGTTATGTTGCTCACTTTACCCGTTTCTCACTTTACGCGGGCCGCCGTGTGTTCAATTGCCCGCGTAAAGTGAGGGTTCACTGTACTGCTTTAGTAATTAGATAAGGTGACCATTGGTTATGTAATTGTGTTATATATGTGTGTGTTGTGTGTTGAGAGTTTAAGGATTAGATTGTTGTGACTGTAGTTTTGTTTGAAGAGATGAACCAGCAGTGGTGGGCACGGTTCCGCTAATCAGCCAACCGCTAATTAGCGAAGCTAACTTTCTCGTTAGCGGATTAGCGTTTTCGCTAACTTTGGAAACCATTAACGGACCAATTAGCTTCCGCTAAATTTAAGTCCGCTAACAAAATTTATACATGTTTGCTCCTGTCTGTTGTAAGCGTTTGACGCCGCGACGCGTGTCTCCAACAGCCAGTGAGGCACGCTTGGCTGAATGCGTGTTAGTATGTGTAAACGTGACAAGACATGACTAAGACCAACAATATGTTATATAAAAATGCATGGGTATAATGTGTATGTGGTTGGTATTGCATATTTACATGAATAATGAATAAGGCCGATAGGTTGTATGGGAATGCAAATTAATTACTAGTGAAATTGTGTACAGTGTACACCTTCATAAGTTGATCATCATCTGATCTTGGCATGATGCTAGTTGCTACCTATGCTATACAGTATTGTAGTTTCTGTCTTTTCGTACAGTAAATAAAGATTATAAAGTGTACAGGTAGTTCTGCTATAACGCGATAATTGTGTTCTTGTAAAATATCGTGTTATAGAAAATCGCGTAATAGAAATAACAGGACTTATGGAAAAAATAAGGTTAGGTGCAGATTACTCGAAATCGAAAAAATTTAGTAGTTAGCCTGACACAAAGGATAGCACAGTCTAAATAAATGTTACATTCATATCTGATAATGAAATCATACAGTAAATGTAACACTTTACTTGATGGGGGAGAAGGGTGATTTTGAGGTTGATAAAATCGAGCTTCTCTTCAAGTGTTATATCCTTTCTTTTACGATCATTACCGGGAATTCTATCACCAGAACGCTTCTTGTTGATATTCTTCTTTACTATATTCACAGTTAATATTACCACAAAATTGGAGAAATAGTAAGCAAAAATCGCGTTATAGCAAACAAGCGTTCGAGTTATACAAATATCGTTCCTAATTCATAAATCGCGTTAGAGCAAATTCGCGTTATCAAAACACGCGTTATAGCAAAACTCACTGTATGTTGAAACTCGAATGTAAACTAATGTTTAATTTCATTTGTTCATTTAATTATTTGTGTACACCTTGATCATCATCTGATCTTGGCATGCTATGCCTTTTTGGAAAGCTCTGTTTAAGCTACAAGACAACATATGAAAATTTCAGCTCTCTAGATCTGTTTTTAAGGGTTTTAGAGCCCCCCCCCCAAAAAAAAACGAAGCTAAATTCATTTAATAAAAGTTAGCAGTTAGCATTAGCTTCTGCTAATTTTTTTAGCTGTTCAGCAGTTTAGCATAAGCGAAGTTAACTTTTTAGTTAGCAGATTAGCGGTTAGCGAAGCTAACTTTTCATTTAGCTGTGCCCACCACTGTGAACCAGGAACTTCGAATGTTCAGTGTCCAGATTATGATGTACCGTACTGTACACAAGTTAAGTTTATATTAATTGATCATTTGTCATGCATAGTGCCACACTCACATTATTATTTGCAGTAAATTACCTAAATTCATTATGTGTAATGTAAAATCTTGAAATGTAAACCCTAACCCTCCTTCTGAAGCAGTCAATGAACCTGCTCCATATGTTGTTTGTTACCTATACTCGCAGAAACATAAAAGTACCGTTATATTAAGTTAACCATTCCCATGTCCATATTTTATATTGTACATATACATTTTAGTCATTAACCCTTTTGCTGCATTTCCAGCACTTGCCATTTTATTCTGGCCACTAACAGACGATTTTATTCAGCTTAGGATAACCTCCGGTTAAACCATTAAAATGTTGTATACTTTCACAAGACCCTGAACCAAAGTTGCACTTAATTAATGAAAGCCTTATTGAATTTCAACTGAACCCTTAAGCATCTTTAGTAATTCTGTGTGCCATTTGGCCCTCCTGTGCAACAATGCATTACATGGCATAACAACAAATTAAGTCAGCTCCTTCTGGTGTCTCTGGCTAGGTTAGGTTAGATTGAGACATGTACATTGTACAGTACTGTATACTGTACTGATATTTTTTGAAAGTTGTAAGGTTAGGTTCCTGATGATATTTTTGTTAAGGAACAATTCATTTCCTCCACTATTTTTGGGATGTTCTTGATAAACTGAAGAAATAGATAGTTTCCTAACTCAGCTACAGTACTTAACCCAGGCACCTGTCCTTAAATAAAGTTTTCTGTAAAAGTTAGGTTAGGTTAGGTTTGGTTTCACCAATTTCGTGTATTTTACTCCACAGTTTCCCTCTACTTCAAATTCCTGCCCACTTTATGTGATCAATATGAAATTTCTTAAAAAAAAAAAATAAATAAAAAATTTAAATATAAATTTCTGACAAAATGCTTGAGTAAAGTACAGTATTAGTTTTATTTCTGTTTTTGCTCTATGTCCTTATATACAAGTGACTACAGTATAGAGTTACGTGCTTGGTCACAACCGAATATTTATTAAGACAAGGGCTAATATATGAGGTGTGGCTGCCATTAGTATAATAATTATTAGGGAGTTTTAGACACAGTTTTGTATGCTGCTTACTGTCTGATTTATTCATTTTCTTGTGTAAATGCTTAGTTTTCTAGATATAGGCAAGTTAAGAAGTAGGTTGTGAATTAAGAAGTAGGTTAGGCTAGGTTTTGGGTATTATTATAATTTTGGTCATGCAGCTTATGTTAAGATTTTAAGTTTCAGTTACGGTAGGTTGAAATTATGTTTTTCCGATGGTTTTTGATGTGTTTTGAATGATTCTGACCTCCTTCCAAATAGGTGCACGACCGAAACAATAATTTTACTAGGTTTACTTAGTTGGGTTAGGTTAGCACATGATATCAGCAAAATTTACATTTACTTTTAATTTTATCCTCTTCACCACTGATCAGCTCAGTAGCCGCTTGGACGATCGGTCATGTCTCTGTTACACTCTGTTGGCAAGTACTGGGCATGCACTGGCTCCTGATTATATCTGAACCTGTTTCAGTTTTTGTCAAGTCTGGTCTTCAAAGAGCTCACACTCGGTGCCGTCACAACACTCTCTGGCAGATTGTTCCAAGAGTTCACAACTCTCACACCAAAAAAGTTACCGATCACAGTTTTCTGGGCTTGCGTCCGCCAGCTCGAGTTAAGGACACTCCACTGAGTAGTGCCCTTTGAGAAGTTTTTACACCTCAATTAGGTCCCACCTTGCCCATCTGTAGTATAAGCTAAACAATTTCAGGTGCTCTAATCTCTCAGGGTAGCTGAGGTGCCGAAGTGCAGGTACCAGTCTGGTGGCTCTTCTTTGGACATTTTCAATCAACTGACAGTCCCTAGTGTATCTCGGGGACCAGACAGGGTGGCAGTACTCTGGACGGGGAAGTACCTCACTCTTGAAGATCGTTACGAGGGACGGACCGTTAGAAATCTCAAAGACCTTCTTATAAGACCAAATAATTTAGTTGCCTAATTCACCTTCTTCTCGCAATGGGCTGAGAACTTCAGCTTGTTGTCAACATACACACCTAGGTCTTTTTCACATTGTCTCAATTAATGCAGTTTCTTCCTCCCGTTGGGACATATGATACGCCTCCTTAGGCCGCGTCTGCACTGAGAGCGGGTGGGAGTGGACACGCGTTGTTGCCAGCTTGTGCCCGCTGCCAGTGCGGCCACGTCTATGAGTTGCGTTGCTGCAAAGTCTTCCGCACCCGCCCACCCATTAATCACCATACACTGCTTGTGATCACGTATAAAGTTTCCGATCCCCACTAGGACATTTCCCCGAATCCCGTACCCTTCCAGTTTAATTTTCAGCCTTTCATGGGGTACACTGTCGAAAGCCTTTACAAAATCTAGGTATATATTGTCGAAATTACCACCCTGTTCCAGAATTTGGGTCCAAACATCCAGTTCTTTAAGTAATTGTGTTAAGAAGGAACGCTCCGTCATAAAACCGTGTTGGCAATCCTTTACAAGGTTGTGTCGTAGTAGATGTTCCATCATGGCATCTCCTATAATGCTCTCAAATACTTTACATACTATGCTGGTCAGGCTCACTGGTCTATAGTTATTCGTGGAGTGACGATCGCCCTTCTTGAAGATAAGACACACATAAGCCATTTTCCAATCACTGGGACCTTTTGCTCATCCAGGTATTTACAGAACATGATCTTCAGGGGTTCAGTAAGCTCATTGCACAACTCTCTTAGCTCATTCTACAGTATCCCCTAATAAATCAATGAAAATTGGGTACAGGTAGTCGTCGACTTACGACCTATGCGACTTACGTCTGTTCGACTTTACGACCGGCGGTACGACAGTTTTGGCCCCAGCCTCCTGGTGCTGCCGGGAGCTGGAGCCGCGCGCATCCCCGCTCTCAATTACAAACACGCTCGCTGGTACAGCACACTTCCCTCCGTGTCTGTTTGCCTTGTGCCTTTCTTTTGTCTTGGAAATTTTTCTTGAACCACCACCCCCCCAAGATGTCTACGAAGAGGAAACTGTCTTCATCTACTCCTCAACCTGCCACTAAGGGATTATCAGAAGGTTTATCTCTACTGAATAAACTTCTTGCCCATTTTGAAGGAATGGACCCAAACATCGAACGATTTGCAAGGATTGAGCGGATGGCACGCAATTCGTTTCGTCCGTATCAAGAAATTTACGAGGAGAAGAAGAAACGAACAATTCAGACAAAGCTCACCATGTTCATGAAAAAAACAACTCCTCCGGCTACCCCAAAGGCTGCCCCAGCTGACGACATCGACGATCCACAGCCAAGCACCAGCGGCCAATAAGATGTTTTTTGTATGTTTGTATGTGTTTGTATGTTTTGCAACTAAAATGTTTTATATGTTTTGCACCTGTATTTTTTTTTTTGTATGTTGTGTAAATAATAAACCAATTGTACTGTAGTATGCAGTGATTTACTTAAACCTGACGACCGTAACAATAATGAACAAAGAAAATGTTGATAAAATATGACTTAAAGATGATTATATTATCATTACACATTATAATATACGTAAGGTAATTATAACATAGGCCGACTTACGACCAGATCAACTTACGACCGGGCGGCCGTAACCAATCTAGGTCGTAAGTCGACGACTACCTGTACTTTTAAACCCATTTTCAATGAAAAACAGTGGAAGGTCATTATCCGAATAATTACCAAGACAAGAACCTGGTACGGGTCCGACTAATTACCCAAATGTACCCAAATGTAGCCGCAATGAAGTCAAATAATGGTCCTACATGAATAAATCGGACTGCCAATCACTTCTCGACTAGTATTTGGTGTCACAAAAAAAAAAAAAAATTGGAAAACTTAATTTAATTTGAGTTAATAGATAGCGTGCATGTACCGAGGGAGCGAGTAATTACCTAAATGTACCCAAATGTAGCCGCAATGAGGTCAAATGATGGCCCTACAAGAATAAATCGAACAGCCAATCACTTCTCGACTAGTATTTGGTGTCATGGTCACAAGAAATTGGTAAACTTAATTTAATCTGAGTTAACAGATCGAGTGCATGTACCTAACCTAACCTCGACTAGTATTTGGTGTCACAAAGACACAAAAAAATTGGTAAACTTAATTTCATCTGAGTTTATAGATCGAGTGCATGTACCTAACCAAACCAAACCTAACCAAACCTAACCTAACCTAACCAAACCTAACCTAACTCAGATTAAATTAATTTACCAATTTTTTGTGACTCTATGACACCAAATAATAATCGAGAAGTGATTCACAGCCCGATTTACGCTTGTAGGACCATCATTTGACCTCATTGTGACTACATTTGGGTACATTTGGGTTCATTTGGGTAATTATTCACTCCCTCGGTACAAGCACGCGATCTATTAACTCAGTTTAAATTAAGTTTTCCAATTTTTTGTGAGACCAAATACTAGTCAAGAAGTGGTTGGCAGTCCGATTTATTCATGTAGGACCATTATTTGACTTCATTGGGGCTACATTTGGGTACATTTGGGTAATTCGTCGGACCGCCTGGTACTGTATTATCAATTAAATACTTCATTTGACCTGCAATAGTTTCTTCCCTGCAGGAAACAAGCATATGATGGCTTTGTTGTCTATAATTGTCTGTATACTCACAGATACTCACAGATGATCTGGAAGAGGCTCACCCCTGTGACTCCAGCTCAATAGCCTCTTCTCTACTCAGACGGTGGCTGTGTGTGGCGGATAATTGTGCCCTTAAATTATATACTTGTTGTTGATTTTTCCAGTATTTATCTAATTTTGCTTCAAACTTTTCCACCGTCTCCACATTCACTACCCACTCAGGTAAACTATTCCAGTTGTTGACAACCCTACTCGTGAACGAGTGTCTTCTGAGATTTAGCCTCGCTCTTGTTTTGTAGATCTTCTTTGAGTTCCCCCGGGTATTGTCAGCCTCCCTCATTTGGAACATTCCTGCTGTACATGCCTGGTCATAAATGCCACACACTATCTTGTATGTTTCCACTTGGTCCCCACGAGATCTTCTGTACGCCAGTGTCAGTAACTGTAATTTCTTTAGTCTTTCCTCATAAGATAAATCCTTGATCTGTGGTACTAATTTTGTAGCCCTCCTCTGTACATTCTCTACTGCTTCAATATCCTTAATGAGATATGGGCACCAAATTTGATTAGCATACTCAAGGTGTGGCCTAACCAGAGCAGTGTACAGAGCCTTGAATATAGGTGCATCCAGATGAACAAAAGTTCTTCTAATAATGCCCACTATTTTATTAGCCTTGTTGATTTTCTCAGCTAGATGGTCAGAAAACGTCAGCTTATCATCGATGACTACCCCTATATCCTTCTCTACAGTGGTCTTCTTGATCGTGGTGTACATATGATATCCATGGTCAGCAACTTTTGTTCTTCCTATCCTCATGTATTTACTTTTTTCTGAGTGAAAGTTCAGTATCCACTTCTCAGTCCAACCCCTGATCCCATCCAGGTCCTCCTGCAGCATGTCACAATCCTCATCTCGTTCTATTTTCCTAAAAATCTTTGTGTCATCCGCATATAGATATACCTCACTGTCGTGTTTAATTGCCTCAGGCAGGTCATTGATAAAAAGGACAAACAGCAGGGGGCCGAGGACAGAACCCTGAGGGACCCCACTAGTGACCTCTCTCCAGTCAGATACTTCTCCATTTACCACAACCCTCTGTTTTCTCTTAGTTAAAAAATTCCTTACCCAATCAAGATATTTTCCATCAATGCGATAACTAGATACTTTTTCTAATAGTCTTTTGTGGGGTACTCTATCAAAAGCCTTCATGAAGTCACAATACACTATGTCCACAGCCTGACTGTCATCGATAATTTCCGTCCACCAGTCTAGTACCCTAATCAACTGTAGGACTGTTGACCTGCCGGAAATGAAGCCAAACTGTTTATTACTAAACAATCCATATTTTTTCATATGGGATATCACCTGTATGTACATTAATACACTGTTCATATATTTACATTCTATATATGGTACAGATATCCAGTATATTTAAACAGAATCAATATGAACTAAACTTACATGATACATCAGTAACTGTGGCGTCCTAACATCATCTTGTTTACCTTGTCCCTATTTACCTTAATTCAGCCACATTTTAAAGTTATTTTCCTTCTTACTGTATCACCTGAGTACTATACATTACATAATTTAAGCTCGCTCGTGTGTGCAGTATTATAGAGAACACTGTACTGTGATGTACATACCTATCTCAAATCCCGTGTGTCCGGCTAGGTTGTCATGGCAACTGAGTAAACAATAACAAAGACCATTCAACAAGTAAGATTTTCTTTATAAAGATTTATAAAATCATGATAAGGGTGATCATCATCATAGAATATGAAACAGTATATTTCTTTTTGTAATTTTTATATTCTCCTTGATTCCAAATATTATTATGAATTAAAGGAAATCTGTAGATAAACTAATGTGAAATATTTACATTTGGGTAGTTGCCTCCTCACACTACGTACACTACTACAGTACATCAAGAAATATATAAGACTGTACTACATGGTTTCTACGACGCTCGTCCAGGTAAAGTATCAGTTTGTCATGGGTCTTAAAATGTGGTGAATTAACACACACACACACAGCTCGTGTCCGAAACTATAATTTTACCTACAAATTAATGAAAAGCTTGAAATATATATAAGGTTATTATTTACTTTTACTTTTATCCTCTTCGCCACTGATCAGCTTGTTAGCCGCTTGGGCGATCAGTCACGTCTCTGATTACTTTTCCTTTTCATTTATCTTCTTCACCAAAAGATCGGCTCGCTAGCCGCTTGGGCGATCGGTCACGTCTTTCTTACACACTGTTGGCAAGTACTGGGCATGCACCGGCTCCTGAATGTACCTGAACCCGCTCCAGTGGTGGTTAAGTCTTGTCTTGAAAGAGCTCACACTCGGTGCCGTCACAACACTCTCCGGTAGATTGTTCCAAGAGTTTACAACCTTCACTCCGAAAAAGTTTGCCCTCACGGTTTTCTGGACTTGGGGCTTCTTCAATCTTGAGCTGTGACCCTTTGTAGGGCGAGCGTCTGCCAGCTCCAAGTAAGGACACTCGACCGAGTAGTGCCCCTTGAGATGCTTATACTACTATTACTTTGCTGTCACTCGGAATCAAGTATGATGATCATCCAGCTATGATACAATGATATGAGTTATTCGGGATGTTACATTCATTGGTGAGTTTTGAGGTGACTAAAGTGGCCGATGCGGGACCGGCAGAGTTGTTCACAGATGTTGCATATGTGGAGGGCTACATCGAGTGTGGGAGGGGCAGTGGCAGCGTCTTTCCGGCGTTGGTGCTTGTTTGCCTCAGTTTGCAGTCGGGCTAACTCGAAAGTATTAACACCTTCTCGTGTGGTGTTCCTCCAAGTGTTACGATGTGGAGTAATCGTCTCCCAGGTGAAGGGGGTCGATTTGACACTTTTTCAGGTTTGTCTTAAGACTATCCTTATACTTTTTCAGTTGCCCACCGGCGTTACGTTTACTATTCGTTAGGTGACTGTAAAGTAGCTCATACAGTTGGCATTAGCAAGAATACTGGCATTTGTTCTCTTGTCTTCCCAGCGAACTCGGAGGATGGAACGTAGACTACGTTGGTGAAAGTTTTCAAGCGCTCTTGGTGCCTCCTGTATGTGACCCTACCAAACATCAGAGGATTCCCGGTCCCCGGTTTCTTCCTGTACTAACACTGGATAGACCGCCCAAACAGCTAGTAAGCTGATAAGTGGCGAATATGCTACTAAAAAAAAAAAAAAAAAAAAAAAAAAAAAATATATATATATATATATATATATATATATATATATATATATATATATATATAGATATATATATATATATATATATATATATATATATATATATATATATATATATATATATATATATATATATATATATATATATATATATACTAGGGTGGTCCTTATTTTTCAACTTTGGAATTTTTTACCACAGACCCTGCTGAAAGTGTTGTGGGGTTCAGGATGTTTGGTTCACACTCAAGATGGAATGGAGAAAGGAAACTCACAATGTGCTCTCTATATACATGTTGTATTGGATGTACAATACAGCTTGGTGCTGGGAAGGCAGCATGGTTACAAGCGTGATGTAGAGAGAGCTGGTTGGTGAGGATGCTCAGAGGAGGACCAGCTTGTGGGTCGCCATGCTCGCCAGCGGGAGAGAGGACCGCCAGGCAGGCGGAGGAAGTATTGCTGGCTGGTTGGTGTGGGTAGAAAGAGAGAGATCACCACGAGGTCAGGTCTTAAATAGCGGGGGTAGGCGTGGCTTAGCAGTTGACCCCCGCTCCGTGGTGTATGGCGGCGCTGGTTGACCTAGACCACGAGGCATACACTGGGGAATTGGTGGGGTCGGCTAGGCAGCGACAAACAGCGTTTGTAGGGGAGAATTCCACTACAATACTCCCCCTTCCCTCCAGGCGGTGTAGGAGACTTGTTGTCTGCAGAGTTGCTTAGCACATGTGAGGCAGAACGGGCGGTGCATGCCTCATGTGAGACAACGGCGATGGCGTGGATGAGCCGGTCGCTGGGGACAACTGTCTAGATACACAATATCTGTGGGAGTAGAGAGGGAGAATAAGGGTGTGTGGAGGCGATGAATGTTGTGCTTCCCTCACGGCAGGTACAGAGTCGTCAGATGCGCCTGCTGGGGCGTGTGGGCCTGGGTCAGGAGCAGGGGCTGCGTCAGCAGAAGCGGATGAGGGCTCGTGACAGCAGCTGGGTCCACGACAGCAGCAGGGTGCAGGACATTAGCAGGGAGTACCTGAGGGAGAAAAGAGGGGTGTGTGGGTCCGCACTCAGGAACAGAGGCCGCATCAGGGGCGGCAGGGGTTACTGCTGGGCCGGGGTCGGCGTCTGAGGCAGGACGGATGTGCTGTAATGGTCATGATAAGAGCTAACCTGAAAACCTTGAGGATTCATATTACGCTCAAACGTCCACAAAACCTTCTGCGTCCCCCAGGGGAAACGTCCCCCGTTTTCTCTGTTTCCCCCGTCTTTGTCTATGGGAGTAGACGCTGTATGTTGGGACCTGTTGCCATCCAACCCTTTGTAATCCATTTAACTTTGCTTTTGATAGCTGAGTCAGAGCATTGTTAGTGAAGATAATAGTAGAGAATGAAAATGAGTTCATAGTCTCAATTTCAACGTCAGAGTGTACAGTAAATTAATTCATCTGAATAGAAGTAGGTGGACTCCCTGGCCTGTTTTGAGTGAGGGCCCCGCGGGCATTTCTACCGTTAGTAAGTGCCCGTCCCTTCATCCATACAGGTCCCCTGACGCTGCCCCGTTTGTCTCCCGATCCCATTGTGATTCTTGAATCGCTCTACCATCCAACAACGGCCTCGGATGTATTAGATGTCCAGCCGGGATCATATATGAGAAGATGGCACCGATGCGGCCTGATTAATGTGCCCCAAGGCTTCGTTGGGCCAGACCCCAGACCCGCCATGTGTCTGGCTACTCCACCATAACAACAGCCCCAGTGTTCTACCCTGGGTTACTCCTTGGAAGTATATGTCCACAGAGAGTGTTGTAACATGTATGTTAGGGATAATTAGTTGGAAATAATTATCCCATGTTGGGTAGCGGACCCCTGCATATACTAGTGTCATTGTTTACGTATATGTTGAATAATCTACAATGAGTGCCATGTATTGTACCACCAGTAATGTTGTGAGTAAGAGTAAAGAAGAAGGAACTGAGTTTGCACTAAGCCCAGGAGGTGAACCTGGTAATCATATGATTAATACAAAATCTTTCCCCATTGATTGCATATTAATAAATTTGTTTTTAGAGTACTTTAGGTGTATTCATTTCTCCCACAGTATTTTACCTTTATTTCCATCCAAGTGACCTGATACCAAGAATTACCATACTCAAGTGCCTAGACCCTCGACCATGCTACCAAAAGAATGCCCAGGCTACCAAAAGAATGACCATGCTACCAAAAGAATGCCCAGGCTACCAAAAGAATGACCATGCTACCAAAAGAATGCCCAGGCTACCAAAGGAATGTCCATGCTACCCAAGAATAGGTGACGGAACTGAGTAAGAGTAAGAACTAAGAGAAGTAAATAAGATGAGGGGGGTGTAGAAACAGAGAGGGAGTCAGGCCCCCTCACATTGGTGGCAGACCAAGAATGCGCCCCCTCACATTGGTGGTAGCTCAAGAATCCGCCCCCTCACATTGGTGACAGCTCGAGAATGCGCCCCCTCACAGTGCTGGGGTCGGAAGAGGAGCCACTGTCTGCTTAGAGTAGCAGAGCTGCTCTAGGGTGTCTGACCTGCGGTGTAGAGACAGTAGCTGTAGAGCCGATGAGAGCTGCTTCTGGGTGGATAAGCCAGTCTTCCATGTTGCTTGAAGACTGGGAGCGTGATCAGTTTCTCCTCCATCCTGTGTGAGTGCGAATCTCCGGGAGTCACCATTTGTGGGGTATGAGATGGTTTGGTTCACACTCAGGATGGAATGGAGAAAGGAAACTCACAATGTGCTCTCTATATACATGTTGTATTGGATGTACAATGCAGCTTGGTGCTGGGAAGGCAGCATGGTTACAAGCGTGATGTAGAGAGAGCTGGTTGGTGAGGACGCTCAGAGAAGGACAGCTTGTGGGTCGCCATACTCGCCAGCAGGAGAGAGGACTGCCAGGCAGCCGGAGGAGCAAGGGAAGGCCGTCAGGCAGCGGCGGAGGAGGAGGTGTTGCTGGCTGCGGCTGTAGGTAGAAAGAGGCAGATCACCACGAGGTCAGGTCTTAAATAGCGGGGGTAGGCGTGGCTTAGCAGTTGACCCCCGCTCCGTGATGTATGGCGGCACTGGTTGACCTAGACCACGAGGCATACACTGGGGAATTGGTGGGGTCGGCTAGGCAGCGACAAACAGCGTTTGCAGGGGAGAATTCCACTACAGTGTCCATTTAAGACAAAAACATTGTGTGTAGTTTTTTTAAATATATTAATATTTAGGGAGTGCTCAAAGCTGTCAAAAATTAAGTAATCGATGTAATCTATTACTTTGTAGCCGATTACGCCCACCACTAGTGCGTCGCATTTGGCACGGTTGTGGTGAGTTTTTGCTGGTCGTGATTGATGATTGGGGAAATTAGAAACAGTTCTGCAGAGTATTCTCATTATTAATTTATATTAATAGTTAATTTATTTATTCCTCAGGTCAAAATGGCTAATGCAGGAGTAAAAACACGAGAAAATGTGTATTTGATAAAGACATTACGTGATGACATTACAGGGACTAAGTAACCTTCAAACAGGCAAGTGTTACAGTATTTTTTAAGCCTGCATCACATACAGAAAAAAACCCATCAGAGTGGAGTTATATATATATGTAGGCTATGTTTATATGCTGCCTTTATTGAATATATGTATTATATATTATGTTACTTCTTACCAAAGTCAGAAAGTGTTTAGGCTTGTGTAAACACGAAATGTGTTAGGCACGTTGTAACCAAGAACAGAGAATAAACGCCCAGCCAAACCGATCATGTGCTTGTCATTCTCCAATTAAATAATGCATGATACTACACTGGCGACGAGGATGGGATTCACAAAGTGTTGGTGAAGTCCTTGAAGAGAGGATAGTGATCACTGAAGGGAAGGCTACTCTGAACCTGGAGAATTTAAGTGAAGAGAGCAACCATGGCTGGCGTCAGTGGATACATCAGACGATTGGGGGAGTATGATGCAGACAAGGAAGATTTCACATCATATTGTGAGAGAATGGACTTCTTCTTTCTGCCAAATGAATTAATGGACGACGGTGGTGATGCTCAGAAGAAGAAAGCCCTTCAAGAGAAAAGGAAAGCAATCTTTTTGACAGGTAGGAGCTAATGTTTATTCTACTCTGGTCAATCTGCTTACTCCAGACAAACCCAAAGACTCCTCACTCATTCAGATTACCAAGATTCTGAAGCAACATTTTGATCCAGCTCCACTTGAGATCGCTGAAAGTTACAGATTTGGCACCAGAGATAAAGGTAAAGATGAATCAGTAAGTAATTATATAGTAGCTTTGAAGAACTTATCCATTCACTGTAACTTTGGACTGAGCTCTAAGAGACAGGTTTGTAATAGGCCTGAATTATGAAAAAATACAGAATAAGTTAATGAACACCACTAACTTAACTTTTGAAAGTGCATGTCAGATAGCTACAAGCATGGAATTGGCCGAGCAACACACCAGAGAATTTGTTCCCAATGCTGGTAGTGAAACAGTTGGCAGTAGTGGTTCAGTGTGTAAAGTAACTGTAGCTAAAAGGAATAAGTATACCAGAAAACAAGAAACAAATGCTGATTTTAAATGTAAGAGGTGCCGAGGGAAACATGAAAGCTTTCAGTGTAAGTTCAAGAAGTCAAAATGTTACAATTGTCAACGTATTGGGCATATTGCTCCTGCCTGTAGAAGTGATAAAGGTAGAGTATATGCCGTTGAAGGTGGAGAGAAGGAAATGAAAAACAGTATTCATGAGTGTTAGTAATTTTGGATCTGATAATGATGAGAGTGCCCATGAGTTTACTATTCACACCAGTCGTGAAGAGAAAGTTAAACATAGGTATAATGTGGACTTGTGTATTAATGACACCTGTAACCATGGAAATGGATACTGCAGCTGATTTCTCCATAATGAGTAAAGATATGTATGAGAAACTATTTGTGCATGTGCCTTTAGAAGACTCAGGTGTCAAGTTGAGAACTTATACTGGAGAGATTTTGAACACAGAAGGTAAATTAGAGTCTGAGGTAAAGTACAATAATCAGAATTTAAAGTTGCCATTAATTATAACTAGTTATGTGAATAGACCAACTTTGTTAGGTAAGAACTGGTTGTGTGAACTTGAGATGGACTGGAAGGAGATATTTAGTGTTAGAATGTGTAACAGTATTCCAGGTCTTGAGAAATTGCTTGAAAAATACAAGATTTTATTTGTAAAGGGACAGGATGGTATAAAGGGTTATGAAGCTCATATCACCATTGACAAAGATGTTACACTCACATATGCTAAGTCCAGACCTGTTCCTTATGCATTGAAAGGTGAGGTTGAGAAAGAATTAGACAGACTTGTGAGTGAGGGAATTATTGTGAAAACCGCCAAGAGCAATTGGGCTGCTCCAATAGTAATTGTACCTGAAGCTGATAAATCTGTTAAACTATGTGGTGATTATAAAGTTACCATTAATCAAGCTGTTGACGATGAGCAATATCCCTTACCCACATCTCAAGATTTGTTTGCTGCACTAACAGGTGGAACCATTTTCACTAAGTTAGACTTGTCCCAAGCATATGCTCAGGTCTCTGTTGATGCTGAAAGTCAACAGTACCTTACCATTAACACTCATAAAGGGTTGTATAAGTTCAAAAGGTTGCCTTATGGTGTTAAAAGTGCACCAAAGTTATTTCAGTGTATCATGGACAAAATTCTTGTGGGTCTTCCCAATGTGTTATGTTTTCAGGATGATGTCCTTGTTGTTGACAGTGACATCCAAAATCATGTCAAAACCCTAGCCACAGTATTCGAAAGATTGTTAGCACACAATGTCAGGCTCAACAAGAGCAAATGCTCATTCCTAGCTAAAGAAGTAACTTATCTTGGCTACAAAGTGAATGCAGAAGGGCTGAGACCTGTAGAAGATTAAGTAGGAGCCATAGTAAATTTACCTGCTCCAAAAAATGTCAGTGAATTGAAGGCTTTCCTAGGTATGATACAGTATTATTCAAGGTTCTTGAGTGGACTTTCATCAGTTTTAGCCCCTCTGTATGAACTATTAAAGAAAGGGATACCATGGAAATGGAACAGTGCACCTCGGAAGTCATTTGAAGATTGTACAGCTGCTGTGTCTAGTACTGATGTTTTGGTCCACTATGATACCAGTAGAACACTAAAGCTTGTGATGCATTGGGCTAAGGATTAGGTGCTGTCATATGTCACATAATGGATAACGGTGAAGAAAGACCCACTGCATATGCTTCAAGAACTCTTGCCCAAAGCGAAAAAAATTATGCACAAATAGAGAAAGAGGCTTTGTCTATCATATTTGGAGTAAAGAAATTTCACCATTATCTACAGGAAGGAGTTTTGTTTTAATAACTGATCACAAGCCTCTCTTGGCAATTTTGGGTCCTAAATCACCTGTTCCTACACTTGCTGCAGCAAGAATGCAGAGATGGGCTTTGATATTGTCGGCATATGACTATGAGATACAGTACAGACGTTCAGATGATCATTCCAATGCAGATGCTTTGTCAAGTTTGCCATGTAGTGGATCAAATGATGGAGTAGAGCCTAAGGTTTATGCTGTAACCATAATAGCAGAAGATTTTCCAGTCACCTCCGGAATTATTGCTCATGAAACTAGGAAAGATATTGTATAAGGAAGAGTCCTGGAGTATACACTAAATGGATGGCCAGAGATCTGTCCATGCTTAGACTTTCAACCGTATCATTTAAGGAGATGTCAATTATCAGTAGAACAGGGATGTGTGTTGTGGGGTATGAGAGTGTTAATTCCACAGTGTTTTAGAGGGCAAATTTTGAATGAACTGCATTTTGAACATCCAGGTATATGTGCTATGAAAGCACTGGCCAGAAGTTTTGTGTGGTGGCCTAAACTGGATGGTGAAATAGAAATGAGGGTACGTGTATGCTGCCAGATTCTGGGGTCACTAAGTCTAAGGGGATGACTTAACTCTAATCTTAATTTCTAAGGGTAGCTGCCACCAGACCCCCTCTGGACAGCATGTAACTCGTTAGGTAGCGTGCAGAGTGGACTAGGCATTGGGTTAGGTTTTCCATTGACCAGATCGATAAGGGTAAAGAAGGGTGAAACCATAACATGTCTTAATTGATTTATTCCTTATAAAACATACTGGTAAAAAATATATACATGAATTGGCCTTCCTCAGAAGAACAACAGAAATGTGGTTACCCAGATGGGCCCCAGACTCTTACATTGATGGCATGTCATCCACCTACTTATTGCATAACAATCTGTGACCACCTTACCTCGGTCATTCCTTCTTACACTATCCCTTAACACATGAGACTGCTCCACCTGTATGGAATATAGCACCGTCGGTTATCATACATAGTAGCACCATCTCAACACACATGTTACACTCCATACCTGCAAGTATGGGACTCCTTGTGACTTTTAGGTATACACAACAGGCACCTCGTTCGCACACCGCCCTCGGTGGGTAAAGACGAGGGCTTCACCTAGAGACATACCAGCACTATTTCTACGCCTGGTATTATAGGTCACTCCAAGTGACGACCACAGAGTTTCTCACGGTCTCCTTATTTGTGACTATTCATTTGGAGTGGTGCGCTGGAAATCCACAGGTTCACAGTGGATTGGCATAGCGGGGAGTAGTCACCACCTGTTGTGACGCTCAAAGGGATAATGGCGGCCGGGCGGCAAGGCACTCCGACCGCATGGAACCTGAGGTGACGGTAGAACGAGGAAGACTGAGGGCATTGCCCCGCCGCTCCTCATCACGTAGGCCTACAGTTTCCAATCCTTAATTTTCACTTTTGTTTCTTATGGTTCTCACCGGAACACTTTTCGGTATATTGTCAATCATGCCTTATAAACACATATTTTAATCCTAAATTACACACTAAGGTAAGGTCTTGGTTTGCTAGTCCGTGGGAAAATTCATGGGGTTATAATATCACGTGGCACCCAAGGCGGGTACATGATGCGCCTTGAAACAAAGGCTGAATGTTCCTGGCGGGGGTGTATCAACTTCACTTAAAACTGTAATGAGGGATTCTCCTCTCACACCTTGCACTATTTGAATACAGACATAAGATTCTCTGATCACTGTACCTGTCGTGGGTATATGTCACGTGAGGATACGAGGTGTATTAAGTTCATACCGACGCATACAAGATATTTCCTTTCAAGTATAGTTTCTGGATCACTTCCAACACCTCACATAGTTTTGATACATTTATCCTTTTTCCAGATCATGGTTCTCATGTATTTTCATATGATATCTGTGGAAGTTATGTTCGCTACACGCTCACAGACGTAAATAGTATGACCTTCAAACCCTGATCCACACTTAGTCTTACAGTACACTAGTCCGGCTCAACTGGACTTTAACATTCATCTTATGCATACCCTGAGTTCTCCTTAATGCTATGAATACATACTCTTAATATGATATAACTGTACCTGGGTACAATACAACACATGGTCTAGGAACATTGAGTAGGTGAGTTGTCCTTTATCAATGTTTCCCGTTTTCTGAGGTTCTACAAGCGGTGGATTTGAATGTTTTATAGCGTAATATGAATTATATGGGATTTTTAGGAATGACAATGATGTGCGCAGTACACGTGAGTGCTCTGTTTGTCAGAATGTTTGGAGTATGCCACCCAGCACACCTTTGAAAACATGGAAATGGCCTACCCGTCCCTTCCAAAGAGTACACATTGACTTCTGTGAAAAGGGAACAGACAAATTTCTTGTATTAATTGATAGTCATTCAAAGTGGATTGATGTTAAGCACATGTACAGTACTAATGCTGGTAGCACCATTTATGAATTAAGATTAATATTTGCCGAACATGGAATACCAGAAGAGGTAGTTTCTGACAATGGTCCTCCATTCCAATCATCAGAGTTTAAAAACTTCATGAGATTCAAAGGTGTAAAGCATGTACTGACCCCACCCTATCATCCTGCCTCTAATGGTGCAGCTGAGAGATCAGTTAGAATTGTAAAGGAAGCACTTTCCAAGCAAGTAATTCAAGGAACTGTAGGAAAATCAATGAAACAAAGACTAGCAAATTTCTTACTCAGATACAGTATACTGCCAGATTCTGGGGTCACTAAGTCTAAGGGGATAACTTAACTCTAATCTTAATTTCTAAGGGTCGCTGCCACCAGACCCCCTCTGGACAGCATGTAACTCGTTAGGTAGCGTGCAGAGTGGACTAGGCATTGGGTTAGGTTTTCCATTGACCAGATCGATAAGGGTAAAGAAGGGTGAAACCATAACATGTCTTAATTGATTTATTCCTTATAAAACATACTGGTAAAAAACATATACAACCACACTGTGGACCATAACTCCAAGGCCTGTCCCAGGGTATAGCACTGGCGCCTCTAACAACTGCTCTTGTGGTCGGTTACACTCCGACCCGAGGTGGGTTTGGGGTCCTCGGCCCACGAGGTAGAGTATAGCCGATTAATCATGCCGAATCAGCGCCATCACTCCTATATTGACCGCTGCTGGGTTAGGGTGTGTCAATTTAGGGGGTGAACTGGCTAAATTGAAAATCGAGTAATTTGGTAGCAATTTATTGTAGTCTTTAAGCATGCAAAACAATATTCTGGCATAAATTTTTTTTTATAATAAGTCCAACCTACATCAAATGGATTTTTAAATGTACATATTTGTGAATTTATAACATAACCAGCGTTTGCACACATGTTACTGCTTCAAGTTTCAAATTATTATATTTTATTATCCATAGTCTATTTGAAAGTAACCAATGCCTTCATACTCTCTTTGCTTTGGTTTCTTGTCATCAGTAGTCTGCTTGCTATTTGTGCTTTGATGTAACCTTCTCGCCTCTCGTGGCTGTAAACATGGCCCGCTGCTTCTGTGACCATTTTCACACATCTCTCCACACTTTGAGTGTGGGAAGGCCACTTCGGCACCTGCATTGGAGTCTCTTTAAGGTTTCTCAATTCTTGGCTAGTTAGACTTGTTGTCAATGGTGGCTCTAAGACTTCCAAACTCAAGTCAACCAATTCTGACAATTTGGTGGCATTGACGTTTATTGGGGGAACTTTTCTTGAATGAAACGAACAGTCTCCCAACTGGTCGTCATCTATTAGCGTTCCTCTAATCTTTAGAATGACTTCTACAGCCTCGGTTCGGAGATTGGTACATTGACTGCAAAGCATTGCTTGCAAAACTGCTTCTGATCGAGCATACCAAGCGGACCTTCTTGCCACAGGTAACACGATGTCCCTCACTACCTTCCTCTGTGTTCTTACTAGCTGCAATTGAAACAAAAGGTGATTGGGCCCATCCACCCACATAGGATTAAGTTTCACACTAAACCACTGGGGAAGATAAACTCCAATAATAAATTCAACAATTAACCTCAAATTCTTCAGCACTTTGCCCTTCAATTCGTGTTTGGAAATCCAAATCCTGCAGAAACGAAGAGCTGTAGTTAACCAACGGCTGTGACTGACAGGTCCAATCTCCAAGAGAGCCAATGACTGAGGCACTTCTCCTGATCTTATTGCTTGGGCAATACGATAAGCATAGGATTGATCTGTGCTGAGATCTTTGATGACTCCTTCAGACAACGCCGGAAGGGGAGGGCCAACTTCGACCTTTGGAAAGGTTGTATTTATTTCTAGTTGTGTTGCTTCATCCAGCATGATGCCAAGGGGACCTGACCACTTGTTGTTGCTCTTTGTAGGACCATCAAGTTCCTGGATGAGATGACGAAGAGGTAGCTCGCCTGTATGTAAATCACATACAATCCAAACAAGTCTTCTTCCTAGTTTTTTCTCTAAATGCGTCATTACACCCCCCTGCCATCCGGTGTTCACTGCAGTTGAATCTCCACCAACAGCCTGCAGTGAACTGCCAAGTCCTCTCTCCTGAACCCAACATAAAATATGATCAGCAATGACCTCTGCATGTTTCTTCCCTTCTACTTCAGTTTCGGGAGCAAAGTGAAACAAAAACCGACCACCAGGCTCAGAACAGACAGAGTAGTGTTCTTCTTTGATGAGACCTGGAAACTTTCTGTTCACTCCCTCTACTTCCAGCAAAACTTTTGTGTCATCTATTCTTCCATCAAACAAAAGACAGGAGAGCCCTCCCTCGCTTAAATCTTTTTCATGCTGATCAGATATTTCCTTCATTATTTTTTCTTGTGCTCTTCTAATTTTATTATGATCTATCACCAAAGATACATCCTCTCGGCTGATGAGGCCTGCATCTATCCAAGCGGCAGTTGCAATTTCTGCAGCCTCACGAAGTCCAGCATGGTGGCGAATACTAGCTAAAGCAATGTTTGAAATATTTCTTGTGTTGTATTTCATTTTCTTTGGTAAAGGTTCAGATGGCTCTTTGGAACTATCATCTGATGTTGCTTCCTGTTCATCAGAAGAACTATCAAAGAAGTGATAAACATCTTGACAGAGCTCTTCCTCTCTTTGGATGGCTTCTTCACTCTTCATTTTCTTCTTTTGTTCCCTCTCTCGGATTTGTTCTCTCTTCTTGGCATTAGCAATCTGCTTCTTTGTTTCTGAATAATCTATTGAACCCATTTGCATACTTCCTTGGCCTTCTGCCTTTGTCCTCTGTGCCTTTATAAATTCAAGCTCTAAAACAGGGATCTTCTTTTCACGAGGACAACCACAATCAATGTGGGAATTATTTTCTCTCTTACCTGAGTGAGAACAGTTGGATTCAGAACATAATTGTATGGAGCACTTGCAGGTCAAAATGTCAAACAGAGTATCAAGTGTGTGCAGAAATTCATTTTTCCTGGCCAAGTTTCCTTTACCAAGTGATGTTTCAACTGCTTTGTGCCATAATTTCGTTAGTTTTAGCTCAATAGTTCGACACTGATTAATCACAGGTGGTTTGAATAGTGCATTAGCTTTTGTCCATTGATGCAGAAGAGGGACTATCATGTCATTTATGAGTTCTTTATCTGTATAGTTCCTTCTGTCCTTTGCATTTTTTTCTCGAAGGAGTAACCCTAATCTTAGCATGTCTCTCACTGTTGGAAGTTCTGATACAGGAAGCTTCTTCCCTTTACCAACTAGCAGGCTCAAGTGGGTTGACAACTGACTTCTTGTCTTCAATTTTGACATCTTCACACTATCTGACAAATAGAAAAATATTTCAATGTTTCATAATTCAATTGTTGTTTCAAAAAATATCAATTTGTTTATCAAAAATGCTGTAACAGAAATAACATAATAATTTCTTAGAACATAATGTTTTATACAATGATATAAGTAACTGCGACAATCAATATGCCCTACTTACAATAATTAAAATGTAGAATTCGTCTGGTAGAGTAGGTGCAAGTGCAATGAGAGCAAACCACCGTCTATGATATCTAGAAGGAGAGTGAGCCGGGCGCCTTATCCTCACGCATGGTACAAGTCAAAACAAGAATTAAACTGTCCCACATGGAGAGCCTGTTCATGTTCATGTTCTGACATGCATATTGTACACAAGCTATAGAACCATAAAATACTCCATAATCCATATGCTTACATGAGATTAGTTAATATCAAGTGAATAATTCTAATCAAGTCTCATTAATTTGTTGAAATACTGATATTTGAAACTTTAAGGTATAATTGATGTAGGTGAGGGTTATTTCAATTCATTTTTGTTTGCTAATCTCAAGTTTAGACATAAAGAGGCACAATATTTTGACTACCAAATTTTATTTTTAACATGTTGACAAAATTGACACACCCTACTGCTGGGTATCCACCGGCTCCGAGCGACCGGTGGGTTTCAATTAAGCCCACCCTCGATCTGGAGACAAACGGGGCAGCGTCAGGGGACGCGCACCCTGACCATCTTGAGTTCATATACCCCTGAGTTGCCAGTGATCGCTCCTCACGCAATGACAATAATCACAAACAAACTAACTGTTACTCATTCAAAGATGACCCTCAGTTGACAAAGGTCTGGCGAATTACTAAAGTTGATTTAAACAGACTAATTCAAGGTTGCGTTTGCCAGTAGAGAGTGCAATAAACGTAGTGACAACTGTGTTCGAAGGCGGGACTTACTGGGAGTGATCCTGAGGGTGAAACAGATGGGAAATACACGTCTCTCCTGAGATTCTACAAGCGCGGTGGATTTGAATATTATGTAGCGTAATATGAATTAAAACGGGTTTTTAGGAATGACAATGATGTGCGCAGTACAACAGAACC
Organism: Homarus gammarus; assembly: GCA_958450375.1. Taxonomy (NCBI): domain Eukaryota; kingdom Metazoa; phylum Arthropoda; class Malacostraca; order Decapoda; family Nephropidae; genus Homarus; species Homarus gammarus. Next base: position 700,555 of record CAUDMG010004046.1, on the reverse strand, counting down.
ACTCCACATAGTGTGACAGGATGTACTCCTGCAGAGTTAATGGTGAAGAAACAGTTGAGAAACAAGATTAAGTTTAGGTAAGCCAAGTCTGTTTGAAGTTGTAGAGAGGAAACAGGCTCAACAAAAAATGTATCACGATAAGAGTTCCAATGAAAGAGTGTTCAAGGTAAATGATAGGGTGAGAGTTAGGAATATGGCTAAAGGTTATGGTACTCTACATGCAAAGTGGATAACTGGTGTCATTGACAAGGTATGTGGATCTAGGACATATTTTGTGAAATGTGGTAACTCTGAGACATGTTCATGTGGATCAAATCATTCAGGCACATGACGAGATGAATATAGCACCAGGACATGATGATAAACTTGACACAGTTTCAGATGATCATGATGATCATGATGTCAAAGATGATGTTTCCTAGCATCCACTCACTGTGTCAACTGATTGTAGTGATGATATGTCTGTCACTGATAATGCACAGAGTGCAAGTGAAACCCCTGTAAAACTTGATGGAGGGAATTTTTCCTAGAAGATCAAACAGAGTTAGGAGACCTGTAATTAAATTAGACCTCTAATTATCTGAATTGTGAACAGGCCTTTCAAAACTGTTTAGTTAGGAAGTTATATTTGTTGTGTTCTATTCCCTTCTTCCCTGCCATATGTAATTCTGTAAGTTTTGTTTATTTAGGATTTGTAGCAGCCATGCTCTCTTTTGAAAGGGAGAAATAGTGTTATATATATATATGTATGTTTATATGCTGCCTTTATTGAATGTATGTATTATATATTATCATGGGCGTCCGCAGGGAGGGGCAAGGGAGGGCATTTGCCCCCCCCCTGGAAAATCTAAAATTTGAAAAAATTACATGGAAAATACAAAATGAATAAAATAACAATCATTTCTCAACAGTTCATTCAGTTAGAGCAGGTTACTACTCTTGGAACAGGAATTGGAGCCGTCAGGGATCTCTTACGAAATTGTCAATGATGTCTTCACACTTCACACGTTGAATTCAAGATAACATTGCCCCCCTCCTGCATTTTTTTTCTGCGGACGCCCATGTATATTATGTTACTTCTTACCAAAGTCGGAAAGTGTTTAGGCGTGTGTAAACACGAAATGTGTTAGGCACGTTGTAACCAAGAACAGAGAATAAACGCCCAGCCAGACCGACCATGTGCTTGTCATTCTCCCATTAAATAACGCAAGATACTACAAGTGGCAGCTGGGGAAGTCACAGACAAAGTTCTTCAATTTTGGACAAAAGCAAACATTCCTACACACCACAAACCAGATTGTGTGAATCAAGTGCACAGAATGTTCGACAAGTGGAGTTGTTTGAAAAAGAACTCTTTAAGAAAGACAGAAACTCAAAAGAGAAAGAGAGGGAGTTCACTGATACATTTGAAGATCTCTTTGACATTGCACATGTGAATGCTTTGAATATGATGACAGTTCAGGAGGATAAGGATTTCTTAATAGCGCAACGAGAAAAAGGGCGTCGTGGGGCAATGTCTCTTGACAAAGCATTTCTGAAAAGACAGAACCGACGAGAAAAAATTCAAAAGAAAGCAATGAAAAGGAAGTTGGCTGCAGACAGTGCAGAGGAAGAAGCCAAAAAATGCCAGGCCATCCTTGTCTTGGACAGCAGTAGTACATCTTCTTCTGAGGAATCCAACCCAGTTCCTGGTCCATCAGCACTTCAAACTCCACCTACTGTCCAGAAGCATGGGCGAAAAGAAGTTCTAACTCCAGAACTTTCTGCAGCATTAGATCGGACCAAGTCCTCAGATAGAATGGCCATGCACATTGTCACCCAAATTGCTCGGAGTCTGGGCCATGATATCAGTGAATTGATTGTGAATCGATCAAGCATCAGGAGGAAAAGTCAGCATCATCGCAGTAGCACGGCAGCTGAAATCCTTTCAAACTTCAAACCAGAGTCAGTTTTAATTGTTCACTGGGATGGTAAATTGATGCCTGATTTGACGGGGCATGGGGGCCATGTTGACAGACTCCCAGTTCTTGTCTCAGGCAATGGCACCTCCCAACTTCTTGCTGTTCCAAAACTTCCCTCTGGTATCGGTGATGAACAAGCAAAAGCTGTTGTGAAGACTTTGTAGCAATGGCACATTGCAGACATTGTGCATGGCATGTGTTTTGATACAAGCTCAAATACTGGTCACCACAAGGGTGCATGTCAAAATTGAGCAGTTGCTGGGTCGTGATTTGCTATATTTTGCCTGCCGCCACTATGTACTAGAACTTGTAGCTGGAGCTGCTTTTGAAGCTGTAATGGGGAACTCAGCTGTTCCGAAGATTCCAAGCCAAATGGGAACAAATTGACAAGCAAAGTCTGAAGACTCCTCCACCGATGATCTGGCAAAAGAATCGGTCAGAGCTGTTAGGGACGATCTAACCAACTTCATTGAGAAGGCTCTATTGGAGACACAGCTTCGAGATGATTATCGAGAACTGCTTGAGCTGGCCTCCATCTTCCTTGGCATATCACCTTCTCGGGGAGTACGATTTTCTGCTCCTGGTGCAATGCACCAAGCACGATGGATGGCAAAGACCATTTATTCCTTCAAAGTGTGGTTATTCCGTTCTCAGCTTAAGCTTACTCCAAAGGAGAACAGAGGACTAAGTGATGTGTGCATTTTCTTTGCCCGAATATATGTGAAGGCTTGGACAACTGCTCCACTTACTGCAAAGGCACCAAAAGGAGATCTGATGTTGCTTAAAGCTCTACAAGACTACAGTACCATCAGCGATGCCATATCAAAGGCAACTTTCCACAAAATGATGAGACACCTCTGGTAAATGTCAGAAGAATTGGTTGCATTGGCCTTCTTTGATGACGATGTTCTCCCAGAAGTGAAGGACCGCATGTTGGAAGCTATGAACATCGTAATTGGAGAAGAAAACAATGTCAAACAGGTTACAATCAATCCAGACACACTCCAAGTGAAGAACCTATATGATTTCACGACAAAGAACACAAAGTCATTTTTTAAAAAGCTCAACTTGAATACAGATTTCCTGGCCCTCCCAGTAGAACAGTGGAAAGATGATCCTGGCTTCCAAAATGCAAAAGCCAGTGTACAAGCTTTGTCTGTGATCAATGATCATGCAGAAAGAGTAGCCATATTCCAAGATTTCTCAGGCCGCATCACCAAGGACGAACAGCAACTGCAGCATCTACTGCAGGCAGTTGCTGACCACAGGAAAACATTCCCTAATGCCCTCAAGCAGACCTTACTGGGCGACAAAGATTGAGACTGGTCCTCATGCAACTCCTGCCTTGAGCAGCTAATACCCACTTAGACTAAGAGGGGGGGGGGGGGGCCCAGGCTTGGGGGCTAGGAAATGATGTGTTATGAACATTAAGCATAGACATAATATTGTTAAATTTCATTTGACTTGAGCAACCTCTAATTATTAAAATATATATATATATATATATATATATATATATATATATATATATATATATATATATATATATATATATATATATATATATATATATATATATATATATATATATATATATATATATATATCTTGATAAAATCACACGGGAAAATGGAAACAACGGAGTGATTTTATCAAGATTTATCTTATCCACGTTTTCATTGTGGATTTTCATAAAATATATATATATATATATATATATATATATATATATATATATATATATATATATATATATACATATATATATATATATATATATATATATATATATATATATATATATATATATATATATATATATATATATATATATATACACACACACAGTATTACCTGGCTTTCTCATTTACGTGGTAACTTGCCAGAACCAGACTTTCACTTTCCGCGGTGCATCTACTCATATACGTGGTGAAGTATAATTTTTTTTTTTATTTAGCTCATAAAATTCATACAAACTACCCGGCCAGAATATAATTTACATTACTGGAATTCTTACAATATGATGATCATTTTGAATATAAACATCATGGATTTTGCATTAGACATACAAATTTTAGATCTCAAGTAATAATTTGGTTTACACAAAGCAAATATTCTATCTTTTGTGCAAAATATATGAAGTTTTCATTCATAATATTCCCTGACCTGCAAGGAATCTAGAAATGTCAATTATATTATCCTAACTTTAGTCTTAGGTATTATTTATTACTAAACGTTAAAATCTAGAGTTTTCACCCAAACATTATTCAGAGAGGTAGGAGCTAGTGAGCTGGGAAGAGGGGGGGGGGGGGGATTTGAGTCCATTATTTGAATGGACATTAACCTGGCAACTGTATTTCTCTTAAATATTAATTGTGTGAGCATACCATCATAAAATTTAGATGTTATTTTTACTACAACATAGGTATTGTGTCGGAAAAAGTGGAGTTTGGGGGGTCGGGCCAGTCTCTATTGGAATTAATCCCATGTTCTGTTGTTCACTTTAGGCAGTTTTCACTTTCTTTGGTACCCTGTGGGTTCAATTGACCACGTAATCGGGGTACTACTGTATATATATATATATATATATATATATATATATATATATATATATATATATATATATATATATAATCAACACCTCACCCCGCCAGGATTCGAACCCACGATCTTATAATTGTGACCGGGGAATGCTACTTCTGGGCCACCAGGACACTAAAAGCAGTCCTCGACTCTGTTATATTTCACACAAAGCCTGTTCAACGAGCTTATGGCGCCGTGAACCTGAAATCTCAAATGGGGACCACCCGTGCCTCTTAGGTAATCAGAGCAACGTTGTACCAAATCCGGCTTCGAAACATGAGAATCCATATATATTTCATTAGCCCAATAAAGCACGCGGACTCTACATATAATCAACACCTCACCTGGCGGATTTGGTAAAACGTTGCTCTGATCACCTAAGAGGCACGGGTGGTCCCATTTGAGGTTCACGGCGCCATAAGCTCGTTGAACAGGCTTTGTGTGAAATATAACAGAGTCTAGGACTGCTTTTAGTGTCCTGGTGGCCCAGAGGTAGCTTTCCCCGGTCACAATTATAAGATCGTGGGTTCGAATTCTGGCGGGGTGAGGTGTTGATTATATGTAGAAGTCCTCGTGCTTTATTGGGCTAATGAGATATATATATATACAGGGTATATATATATATAGTGAACCCTCGCTTTACGCGGTTTCACTTTACGCGTTTCTACATTTACGCGGTACCCTGCCAGAACCGAAATTCCCACTTTACGCAGTGCATCTACTCATATACGCGGGTGAAGTATAATTTTTTTATTTAGCTCCTAAAATTCATACAAATTATCCGGCCAGAATATAATTTACATTGTTGGAATTCTTACAATTTGATGATCATTTTGAATATAAGCATAATGGATTTTGCATTAGACATACAAATTTTAGATCTAATGCAAGTATTTTGTTTACTCAGAGCAAATATGTTATCTTTTGTGCAAAATATATGAAGTGTATATTCAAAATATTCCTGGTCTTGCAAGGAATCCAGCAATGTCAATTATATTATCTTAACTCTCCTCTGTATATATACACCTTGTTTTGTACTTCTCTTTAGTCTGTACTCACCCCTGAAGATGTGAATTACACAAAAGCGCTTGGGAACTTCGTGTTTTCTTCTTTCCTTGTGGTTATCAGCATATACATATAATATATATAATATATATATATATATATGTAACCGGTCGGAATATACTGGACTTTAATTTCTCACTTGACTTGGGGTTTATTAAAATTTAATGGATGGTAATGGCAGTGGAAGCGCCCCTTTGAGAAAAATCCCGAACCAGCACAAAAACACTTAAATCTACTAAACAAAATGAATTGTCCGTGACCCGTGGAAGGATAGCGTCTGTGACTGGGATGAATGAGACACACTGTAAAATTTAGACACTTATATTCCCTCCAACACTACAAACACAATCAAATAATGGTACACCAATATGCGCACCTCTTAACTTGAACTTAAAACACTACTCTGGGGAATAAAAGTTATACATGATATAGAAATTATTAGAAACTCAGGCAACAATAAATTTGAAGTATTAAGAAATGTTGCTTGCACACATGAAACAGGCCTTAAGGGCTTTCACAAAATAATATCAGTCGCTTAGGAAATGGTATTAAAAAATAAGAAATTAACTACTCTACAATGAATAGGCCTTAAGGGCTTCCAACAGAATAATATCAGTCACTGAGGAAATGGTAATAAATAAAAAGAAATTAAATACTCTACAATGAATAGGCCTTAAGGGCTTTCAACAAAATAATATCAGTCACTGAGGAAATGGTAATAAAAATTAAGAAATTAAATACTCTACAATGAATAGACCTTAAGGGCACTCAACAAAATTATATCACCCCAACAGATGCACACTTCCTAACCTAACTTAACCACTACTCTGGGGAACAAGGTTATACCTGAGATCAGAATTATGAAGAACAATTAGATGCATTAAAAGAATCAAATCACAGTATCACTCTGGTTCCACTTAATGGCACAAACATTCAAAAACAATACTATCAAAATTATTTAGGAACTATTAAACTACACACGTCAAGATAATATCAGTCTGAGGAATGGTGTTAACTACACCCGTAATAGGGGAGGGAAAATGTTCCTCTAGGTATCTCCTAGAGACCTAGACTCACGGTCTCAGTGTGTGACCATTAGTTTACTCAGATAGCCTCAGTGTACTCCCAGTGCGTCCATAAAGCGGAAGGGAGTGAGCCAATCAGACCTTGTACAGTTGAGAGAAACTTTAGCTTCCCGTTAGCAAGAGGGTTTCACTAGCTGCTTGGGACATGTGGTGTTGTGCACCCGAGTGGTAAGAACTGATCACCCACTGCTGATGCTGGTCCCGTGTCGTTTTAGTTGTCGGGAGCACTCGTTCACTCAAGAGATCCTTTGCTACCCCGCTAAACAGTGACAGGCCTACACTGATCGGTCCAATGGCGACAATCGCCACCCTCAATCATCAACGGCAGTCAATCTCTCGTAGTCAACTCCGGTCAACTCCAGTCAAGTGGGTTCTGACGGAAACCCTGAAATGAACTCACTGTTAGCTCTAGTTAACTTTACCACTGCCCTATCTAACCCTTCCTGAGATTGAATGAGACTTACTTGTTATACTGCAATAGCGCAGCACAGGTGACTAGGCCACGTGACTATTTCTGTGACGGACGCGCAGGGGACGTCTTGTATGTTTGACTGCCCCCCGCGACTGAGAGAGAGCCAGCGTCGCGTCCTCTCAAGGCGTTAGCTTAGGCCTACGTGACATATTTTCCGCCTAACTAATAACTCCTTGGGACACCCGTAACATTATTCAGACTGATAAACGATCTATAATAATTTCAAATTCAATAATAGTCCCTTACTTCATGAATCGCATCATTATTAATTCGGTAAATTACATTTAATATCATATAGGCCTAGTTCCGCAATCTCTCGCTACGAGCAGGCAGCGCTCTTTTCCCTCCCGCGACCTCGAACGCTCAGTGTTGCCAATGGCGGGGCATTCGAAATTACTCTGAAATTTCTGAGTATTACAATCGACCCCCCTAAAAAAGACAGCACTGTCCTCATGTGCTGAGAAAACATACATACGACCCCCCTAAAATTTTGTTCTAAGGACTGCATCTAACCCCTTTACCGTGCTAAATGCAGCATTTGTCTTCTCTTCTCTCCTTTTCTCTCCCGCTAACACTCGACCCCCCTAAAAGAAAACAGCACTGCCCTCATGTGCTGAGAGAACATACATACGACCCCCCTAAAAATTTGTTCTAAGAAACTGCATCTTACCCCTTTTGCTAAACGCAGCATTCCCGTCTTCTCTTCTCTCCTTTTCTCTCCCGCAAACACTCGACCCCCCTAAAAGAAAAACAGCACTGCCCTCATGTGCTGAGAGAACAACTTAGAACCCACCTTCAACTCTGTACTATTCCACTTGCAGCTAGCAACTCCATTTCTTCCTAGCCCAACTCAAACCAACCAGAACATCACGCTCCCCTTTTGCCTGGCCCTTGAACTAAGAGGAACCAGTGTCAAAACAATACTCAGTCCAAAACAAACATGCTCTCCTTTTGCCTGGCCCTTGAACTAAGAGGAACCAGTGTCAAAAAAATACTCAGTCCATCTCAAACATGCTCTCCTTTGCCTGGCCCTTGACTAAGAGGAACCAGTGTCAAAACAATACACAGTCCAAAACAAACATGCTCTCCTTTTGCCTGGCCCTTGAACTAAGAGGAACCAGTGTCAAAACAATACACAGTCCAAAACAAACATGCTCTCCTTTTGCCTGGCCCTTGAACTAAGAGGAACCAGTGTCAAAACAATACACAGTCCAAAACAAACATGCTCTCCTTTGCCTGGCCCTTGAACTAAGAGGAACCAGTGTCAAAACAATACACAGTCCAAAACAAACATGCTCTCCTTTTGCCTGGCCCTTGAACTAAGAGGAACCAGTGTCAAAACAATACACAGTCCAAAACAAACATGCTCTCCTTTTCTCCGAGTAACCCCGCACCGTCAACCACAACAAACCCATTCCCACGGCGAACATGAGTAGAGTTGGGGTCACACTCTCTACCGTTTCCATCCACTCCATGATTACGCTCATTATCCCAACCACAGAGCTATCAGTCACGAAGTAAAAATAACTACGCTCTGCTACCATTTGTAACCGGTCGGAATATACTGGACTCTAATTTCTCACTTGACTTGGGGTTTATTAAAGATTGTTAGACGGAAATTTGCAGTGGAAGCGCCCCTTAGTGAGAAAAATCCCGAACCAGCACAAGAACACCTAAATCTACTAAACAAAATGAATTGTCCGTGACCCGTGGAAGGATAGCGTCTGTGACTGGGATGAATGAGACACACTGTAAAATTTAGACACTTATATTCCCTCCAACACTACAAACACAATCAAATAATGGTACACCAATATGCGCACCTCTTAACTTGAACTTAAAACACTACTCTGGGGAATAAAAGTTATACATGATATAGAAATTATTAGAAACTCAGGCAACAATAAATTTGAAGTATTAAGAAATGTTGCTTGCACACATGAAACAGGCCTTAAGGGCTTTCACAAAATAATATCAGTCACTGTGGAAATGGTAATAAAAAATAAGAAATTAAATACTCTACAATGAATAGGCCTTAAGGGCTTTCAACAAAATAATATCAGTCACTGAGGAAATGGTAATAAAAATTAAGAAATTAAATACTCTACAATGAATAGGCCTTAAGGGCACTCAACAAAATTATATCACCCCAACAGATGCACACTTCCTAACCTAACTTAACCACTACTCTGGGGAACAAGGTTATACCTGAGATCAGAATTATGAAGAACAATTAGATGCATTAAAAGAATCAAATCACAGTATCACTCTGGTTCCACTTAATGGCACAAACATTCAAAAACAATACTATCAAAATTATTTAGGAACTATTAAACTACACACGTCAAGATAATATCAGTCTGAGGAATGGTGTTAACTACACCCGTAATAGGGGAGGGAAAATGTTCCTCTAGGTATCTCCTAGAGACCTAGACTCACGGTCTCAGTGTGTGACCATTAGTTTACTCAGATAGCCTCAGTGTACTCCCAGTGCGTCCATAAAGCGGAAGGGAGTGAGCCAATCAGACCTTGTACAGTTGAGAGAAACTTTAGCTTCCCGTTAGCAAGAGGGTTTCACTAGCTGCTCGGGACATGTGGTGTTGTGCACCCGAGTGGTAAGAACTGATCACCCACTGCTGATGCTGGTCCCGTGTCGTTTTAGTTGTCGGGAGCACTCGTTCACTCAAGAGATCCTTTGCTACCCCGCTAAACAGTGACAGGCCTACACTGATCGGTCCAATGGCGACAATCGCCACCCTCAATCATCAACAGCAGTCTCAAACGGCAGTCAATCTCTCATAGTCAACTCCGGTCAACTCCAGTCAAGTGGGTTCTGACGGAAACCCTGAAATGAACTCACTGTTAGCTCTAGTTAACTTTACCACTGCCCTATCTAACCCTGTCTGAGATTGAATGAGACTTACTTATTATACTGCAATAGCACAGCACAGGTGACTAGGCCACGTGACTATTTCTGTGACGGACGCGCAGGGGACGTCTTGTATGTTTGACTGCCCCCCGCGACTGAGAGAGAGCCAGCGTCGCGTCCTCTCAAGGCGTTAGCTTAGGCCTACGTGACATATTTTCCGCCTAACTAATAACTCCTTGGGACACCCGTAACATTATTCAGACTGATAAACGATCTATAATAATTTCAAATTCAATAATAGTCCCTTACTTCATGAATCGCATCATTATTAATTCGGTAAATTACATTTAATATCATATAGGCCTAGTTCCGCAATCTCTCGCTACGAGCAGGCAGCACTCTTTTCCCTCCCGCGACCTTGAACGCTCAGTGTTGCCAATGGCGGGGCATTCGAAATTACTCTAAAATTTTTGAGTATTACAATATATATATATATATATATATATATATATATATATATATATATATATTTCATTAGCCCAATAAAGCACGCGGACTTCTACATATAATCAACACCTCAACCCGCCAGGATTTGAACCCACGGCCCACAAGCCTATGACTGTGACCGGGGAATGCTAACCACTAGACCACCAGGATACAAAAGCAGTCCTAGACTTTATTATATTTCACACAAAGCCTGTTCAACGAGCTTATGGTGCCGTGAACCTCTAATGGGGACCACCCGTATCACGTAGGTGGTCAGAGTAACGTTTTACCAAATCCGGCTTCGAAACACGAGGATCCATATATATATTTCATTAGCCCAATAAAGCACGCGGACTTCTACATACAATCAACACCTCAACCCGCCAGGATTCGAACCCACGGCCCACAAGGAATCCAGCAATGTCAATTATATTATCCTAACTTTAATCTGAGGTATTATTTAATACTAAATGTTAAAATTTAGTTTTTTCACCCAACATCTCTTGAAGGGAGAGTTGGGACTGACCGACCACCTGGCCCGGTTGGAAGAGGGGGGGAGGCAAGGTGGGGTACTTTGACTGACAGATAGTGTCGTGAAGAATATTTTTTTTTTTTTTAATAACTGAAGATATTTGTTTTAGCTCATAAAATTCATACAAATTACCCGGACAGAATATAATTTATATTGCTGGAATTCTTACAACAGATTCTGGGGTCACTAAGTCTAAGGGGATAACTTAACTCTAATCTTAATTTCTAAGGGTCGCTGCCACCAGACCCCCTGTGGACAGCATGTAGCTCGTTAGGTAGCGCGCAGAGTGGACTCGGCATTGGGTTAGGTTTTCCATTGACCAGATCGATAAGAGTAAAGAAGGGTGAAACCATAACATTTCTTAATTGATTTATTCCTTATAAAACATACTGGTAAAAAACATATACAACCACACTGTGGACCATAACTCCAAGGCCTGTCCCAGGGTATAGCACTGGCGCCTCTAACAACTGCTGTTGTGGTCGGTTACACTCCGACCCGAGGTGGGTTTGGGGTCCTCGGCCCACGAGGTAGAGTAGAGCCGATTAATCATGCCGAATTAGCGCCATCACCCCTATATTGACCACTGCTGGGTATCCACCGGCTCCGAGCGACCGGTGGGTTTCAATTAAGCCCACCCTCGATCTGGAGACAAACGGGGCAGCGTCAAGGGACTGAGAAACATGACAACACCAACAAACTCACTTGTCTAGACGACAGACGTATTTACATTATATTACTTCTACACTGGGTGAATGACAATTCAACTGTTAAATCATGAACAATTGACTGAATTAACTGAATGGCTAGGGAACACGGAACATACCTGGAGACAAACGGGGCAGCGTCAAGGGACGCGCTCCCTGGCCATCTTGAGTTTATATACCCCTGAGTTGCCAGTGATCGCTACTCACGCAATGACAATAATCACAAACAAACTAACTGTTACTCATTCAAAGATGACCCTCAGTTGACAAAGGTCTGGCGAATTACTAAAGTTGATTTAAACAGACTAATTCAAGGTTGCGTTTGCCAGTAGAGAGTGCAATAAACGTAGTGACAGCTGTGTTCGAAGGCGGGACTTACTAGGAGTGATCCTGAGGGTAAAACACGTGGGAAATACACATCTCTCCTGAGATTCTACAAGCGCGGTGGATTTGAATATTATGTAGCGTAATTTGAATTAAAATGGGTTTTTAGGAATGACAATGATGTGCGCAGTACATAGCCTTCCCTTTCCAAAGATTCATATTATGCGGAATAATAGGCAAAAGCACTAACGCGGTAGTGCACATACATTCGACATATCTTAACAGTTCGTGATTACAGTACCTTAATGCATAAAACAAAACCTAAGGAGACTTAAACGTTTCATACTCAAGTCTCAGCTACCCTATACATCGGACACCCGTTTAAAATCCTGCTAGTTCGGTATACAATATATCAGTAAAAGAAAATTATAAGGAGACAAACTTTTCATACTCGAGTCTGCGTTACCTATACATACATCAACTTATCAACTCTTATTTCAGTACAATATAGTATAGGGAACATTCCCCTAACAGTTCATCAGCGTAATACCTCAACCTACTTTTGGCACCAGCACATAAACAGTGACTCTTGACATTACATCTACAACAAAAGTTCTCTGCATGAAATTACATATCCTAAGGAATTTAAATTCTTGTCTATGAATGGGGAATTAGTTACATCAGACACTTCCTCAGATTACTACTTCATTTCAATAATAATTCACCTTTTCAACACAAAACCGTGGTTCTAGATGTACACATTGGGGCTCATAACACAAGACACGTATTTCCTATCTCACAGTTCAGAAGAGCTGGTATTTCAAGGTCGGGGTGACTCCCTCACCCGGAGTGAGTCAACAACCCAAAAAACTTTCGACACACATAAACTGAGATTTCTCCCTTCGACCCCCGTCCTCATAGTGTGCCAAGCTGGTTAGTTCTTTTGAAACTAAAATTGACTTTGATACTGTATCTAACCAGAAAAACAGAGATACTATTAAGAACAAGTGTAGTGTAATAAAAGTGTTTATAAACTGAGAAAACTCCTGTTACCTTAGTCCCCCCGACACCACACTCCTTCCGCGGGAGGCCCGCTCATGGCCTCCCCTCACACCGCTAATACGCTGTAGATGCCAGTCTCCTTTGTCCTCTAAGAGGGTTACGCCTCCCAACCACCGCTGACTTCCTAGGAGTGCCAAGCAGTCCTCGGCCCTCTGACGTAGGCATATAAGTCGAGCCCTGTAACTCCACCATGTCTGAGTTGACTGGAGACCCAGCTACTCGCTTTAACTCTCCTGATGCACTGAGTGAGCCAGGCGACTGTGGTGTTGACCTTGACACCAACGGAGAAGATGGCTTTCAACTAGTTCAGTCCAGGAACAAGCGGAAGGCCGAAAAGGCAGAAAGACTTAGAGACAATGAACTACAACCACAACCCCCCATGAGAGTAAGATTATACTTCCCTGAAGGTACATCACCTGAAGACAAGTATCTCTGGCTGAACGATGCAGAAGACAAATACCCTGAGGCTGAGTTTCAGTTCAGAGTTGGTACACAAGATCATGTTCTGATTAGAAACGACCCAGCAGTCATACAGGATCTCCTCACCAATAGCATAAGGGGAATATTCATGGAACAATCATCCCTACCATCGAGCAAGAAAACCATCTTAATCATAGGGCTCGACCAGTACCAGACCCCTACACTACTAGACGCTCATCCCTACATCAGAAGGACGAAGCGACTCAGGGGCAAGAATGCAGTTATTGCAGACTGGGTTGGCTCGGAAGACCCACCCAAGACCATTCGAGTCCGTGGTGCCTATCGGACTCTGAAGGTAACTCTCTATCAGCCCCCTAACAGGAAGTGTTACGACTGTCAGCACTGGGGCCATGTGGCCCGGTTATGCCCCTCGACTAAGCCGTGGTGAGGTCTCTGCTCAAGGCAACATGCAACACAGGTTTGCAGAGATACAGTTGCTCAAGGGGGTGTCATCCAACAGAAGTGTATTAACTGCAAAACACTTGGAGTTCCTGTATGGCATCCTAACTGTTCTAGAGCTCCTACACCCCTTCAGCGCCCAGACCCACCACCCAAGCAGGTCTCAAGAAGCACTAATGCTGCTAGGGTACTCCCTACGGCCAACCCCTGGCCCGCCCTCCCCACCAAAGCTCCAGGATCATCACCAGCAGTCATCGAAAGATCAGCATGGGGCAACACAGACGTACCGACACAACAGGTAGCTGCCAACACACTCCATGAACACGCACAACGTGAAGAGAGCAATGATTTGAAAAATGAAATTAAAGAACCCAAAGCTCAGTTTACAGCTCAAACTGAAATGTTAAGGAGCCTCTGTGATACACTAAAGGAAAAAAACACCACCAACACAGTGCAGCAGCTACGGAAAAATTACAGTCAAACTGAAGACATTCAGATGTCAGTACCAGATGTGGAAACTCAAGACCCACCAGGAACGAGTGTTCACGCAGAGGAAAATAGTGATGCTGGTAACAGTTCTACTGATGCCTCTGTGGACATGGTTAGTGAAGATGAACAAGCGCAAACAGAAAATGGTGGTGATGTCGAGTGTAACCATAGTGTGTTGTTGTCTGCCACTGAAATACAACAATTGTTGAGCCGTACATGCTCCAGAAATGTTTCAAAAAGGTTAACTGGCCTACTGCCTGCCGAAGGGACAGGCAGCGCAGAAAAGAACAGTATCATACAGTGCCTTTTGCTTCTTTCCAAATACATTTCATAATGGCCAGTGTTAATACCAGGCAAAGATACAGAGCGGTGAAGGTGATGAGTTGGAACATCTCATCCCTTAGAAAACGATACCCTGACCTACACCACAAAGTTGTGACTGAGGACATCGATATTGTGTGTCTGCAGGAGTGTCTCACACCTAATGGTAAGCCCCCACCCAGTCTGCCCAATTATGTGTATTATGATCCTAGTTCTACTCACACATGTTTGATGTATGTTAAGAAGTCACTCCTGCATGTACCTCTTGTATCCAAAAAGACTACCAACCTTCAGTACCATGGGATCACTATCCACCTGGGCAACTCCACACTCAACGTGCTAAACGCCTATGCTCCCTCAGATCAATTTCAGTACACAGATCTCCCAGACTATTTATACACTGAGCCCACTGTCCTGATGGGTGACCTGAATACTAGACACAAGAAATTAGGTGACTCCACCACTAACACCAATGGTAGGAGACTTATCTCACTTCTCAGCGCATATGAAGATGTTCAAATTATAGGTAATAATGAACCAACACACATCTATGGCGGGGGTCTAGACAAATGTATTGGCTTTAATCTATCATACACAACTCATAGCTCTGATGTTGTCACTGATCTTATGTCTGACCACAGCCCAATCCAAGCTAGTATACATGTAGCCAATGACACCCCCACTGGTGGTAAACTCAACAGACGTAGAATCACAGTCAAGCAAGAACATGAAAGCCAGTTCATAGACTTCATCCATGACTGGTACAAGGACTACAAGCCTGACAACTACCAAAGTTTCCATGACGATCTGATAGATAGGACTTATGTATACTTCACCAACAATGCCTCCACCAAAAAAAGGAGAAAACGTGGTCAGCATAATGGGAACAGGCAACAGCAGTGCTATAATGACCCTGAGCTGAAAAAACTCAGGGCTAGGGTCAGGAGAGTGTGTAAGGGTTACAGCCAATTTAGAACACCTCAAATGTTACAATTGTATCAAGCTTCCCTTGCTGCTGTCAGGGAACGTGTAAACGAACTCAGACAAAATGCATGGGAGACATATGTCAACAGCCTGAACCAACACACATCCCTCAGCAAAGCCTGGAAAGACATAAACATAATCAAAGGTAAAAACAGAAGACACGTCTCCCATCCAAACCCTCTGCAAAAGTCGAATGAGCTAATAACAAAGTGGGCTCATGTGTCGAGCTATGACATATTACCAGCTAGGACTCGGGGACTCCTTGATGCGAAGTCTGTAGAGAGAAGTAATCTTATTAGCTTTATGCTGGGCAAACAGCACGATGAGTGTGATGTTCCATATACTGAGTGGGAGCTTGACGCCGCCCTCGCCGGGGGTAGGTCTACTTCCCCTGGAGAGGACGGAGTCACCTACAACATCATTAGACTACTAAGGCGCGTGCCAGGCAATCCATTGTTGGTGTTGTACAATATGAGTCATGCCGAGGGCCAACTACCCACATCATGGACCAGCAGTATTGTTGTACCAATACCGAAACCAGGACAGCCTGATGCCTTTCGTCCCATATCACTAACCAGCTGCCTGTGTAAAACCTTTGAGAGGATGGTTCTTGGCAGACTCTTATATAGAATCAGAGAACACATGTCTCCTAACATAAATGGCTTCACCCATGGTAAAGGTGTACATAATTGCATCACCATATTCCTAACTGTACATGGTGATGAAAGGCACAGATACACCAAATTTCTTGACCTAAAAGCTGCATTTGATATTGCCAATAGGCAACTGACATTGTACCAACTAGCCAAAATGGATATAGGAGGTAGGCTGTTACACTGGATAAGTGGTTACCTAACCAACAGAAGGGCTGCTGCACTGTTTCAGGGTTACAAAAGTGAAGTTAAAGATATGCAACTTGGTACCCCTCAAGGTGGAGTACTTAGCCCCACTTTGTTCAATGTTCTTATGAATGCATTATTAAATTTAATACCAGGCAACCCCAGCAATATCTCAATCAGCTATGCTGATGATATTCTTATACATACTAAAACTCATCCTGAAATGCAAACCACCCTGAACCATGTATACGCAGCCTGTGAACACCTCGGTCTTATTATCTTCACTGACAAAACTAGGGTGTTCAACAAATAAGATGGTAACAGCAAACGCGGCCCCGCCAAGTTCAAGATAGGTAACAACACTATTGACTATGTTTCTTCTTTTAAATATCTTGGTGTTTCCGCCCCTTGTACCCTGCCTGCCATACAACAGCTAACCCGCCAATGTACTGACAGACTGAGACCTCTTAGAAGTGTAGCGGGGTACAGCCCGCACTATGGTGCTAATATTAGAATTGTTAAAACAATGTACCTTGGCAATATAAGATCTCTGATAGATTACCACGCACCAGCCCTGGTCATTCGTGACGGGAAAGGCGTTGACAAGCTCGAGAAAATGCAAAATAAAGTCCTCAGAATTATCCAAGGATGTCCCATGAGTACTAAAGTACTTAATATGAGGAAAGAACTAGGTATACCCAGTGTTAAAGATAGAATAATTGAAGTCAACATCATGATAGCCCTGAGGCTTCTGAGTGGTGATCCTGATAACATTGTTTCCTTAAAATTGCTAGAATGTATGAACCATGGGACTACTTAGTCTAAATGGATCCAAACTACAGCTACACATATGAAGATGTTTGGACTAGACCACCTGTACAAAGTTGAGACACAACAGCGCTTCCTGCCACCCTGGCGGACAGTTCCCTTCGATATCACAATACCGACGTATCCGCCTAAAAAATTAATTATACAAAGCATTTATCTCCAACACACTGCCAAATTGAGAGCTCTTGAACACATACACACTCTACAGACTGATGATAATATCACACAGACCATCTACACTGTTGGATCTCTAAACACCGCCTGTGGGAGGGCTGGAAGTGCTATTGTTGTGACTCAACCTGACGGTAATATAATTGAGAAAGGAGTTAGAATTAACAACTGGGCATCCACTCTACAAACTGAATTAGTTGCCATACTCACAGCTATTAAATTCATTGAAACCACTGTTACTGACAGTCTCATCATCACTGACTCTCTATCCTCACTACTTGCCCTTGGTACCCTCGACTCAGGTTGTCACGCTCTTGTCTCTGAAGCCAGACACAAATATGCGTACCTTGTTGACCGGGGTGTCAGGGTCAAACTGTTGTGGATCCCCTCTCACATAGGCCTCATAAAACATGACAGAGTTGATGCCCTCGCCAAACTCGCGTCTAACAAAGACACCGTTGAATACAATTTGGGTCTGTCATAAAGAACCCTTAAAACTGTAATTAGGAGAGAACTTATTGATGAGTTTGACGCAAGTAGACAAGTGCAAACAGGCACTAGTCGATCCATAGGTTACCATGATGAGATGTATCAAGTGAAACATGTATATGGAGCAAGTAACAAGATCACTAGATTACAAGATGTTGTAACCACTAGATTAAGGTTAGGATATAAGTACCTTTGGCAGTATGTTCCTCAAGCAGATGTAAACAAAACTAAATGTAAAGTGTGTGGCCATACATATGGCCACTCACTTGAACACTACGTCCTCGACTGTGTGAAGATAGAACCTTTTAGGGACAGGTCCAAGCACACTGTGTGTGAAATGGCACAACACTTCATCTCTAATGGCAAGATAGCCGACATATTAAGATAGTATCCACTTTTTTGCACTTAGTAACTATATCAATTCTCATGTACAGAACCAAATACGCAATGTACTTGAATACCTCCCACGTAAATGTGAATAACAAAGTGTGAGGCCAGACATACTGCCTCACACGCCTGTTCTCACGCATTTGTGAATAAGTTACCCTTTATGTATAAAACTAAACAAATAATGTAAATGAAATACTGTGTAACTTTCAGTGCCACAATATCCTGACAACGGGGGTTAATTATTATGACCCTTTGTAAACCCTACTCTGTAATCCTTTTGCGCTACCGCTCACAGGATGAGTGTGGGGTCCACAATAAAGTAGCCGCTGCAAGCGGCAAAATCAAAAATCAAATCTCTAAACATCAACTATGGTGTAAGGGCGCGTGTTTTCCAACACCTACACCACCCTTATCTTATTCTTACTCAGTTCCGTCACATATTCTTTTGGGGGCATGGACATTCTTTTGGGAGCATGGTCGAGGGTCTAGGCACATGGGTATGGTAATTCTGGTATCAAGAGGCAGTGGAGCATATTAATCAGGCCGCATCGGTGCCATCGTTTCATATATGATCCCTCCTGGGTTTCTACTACATCTGGGGCAGTTGTAGAGTGAACCAAGAGTCACAATTGGATCTGGAGAAACGTGTTGGAGAGCGTCAGGGGACCGAAGCATGACAACACAAACAAATCTCTGGTCTAGAAACGACAGACATATTTACGTTATATTACTTCTTACACTGGGTGAATGACAACTCAACTGTTAAAGCATGAACACTGATGAACACTGATATTCACTACAATTGACTGAATCAAACTGAATGGCTACACATAAACATACCTGGAGAAACGTGTTAGAGAGCGTCAGGGGACGCTCGCCCTGTGTGATGCACGGGTATATATATCCCTGAGTTGCCAGTGATCACTACTCATGCAATGACAATAATTACAAACAAACTAACTGTTACTCATTCAAAGATGACCCTCAGTTGACAGGTCTGGCAAATTACTTGAGTTGATATACACAGACTAATTCAAGATTGAGCTTCCCAGGAGAAAGTGGAATAAACAACGCATTGATAACTGTCTTCACAAAGGTGGGACTCTGGAAGGGAAACACAAGTGTAGTGTCTATGGGGAAAAACTCTTCTTCTCGGGGGTGGCTAACCCACTCATGTTTTGCGGTCGTGGAGTTTAATAAGAATCATTAGTTAAATAGACTAGTAGTCAACGTGACCATGACAAAGCTCCCCCTTTTCCCGAGATTCTTATTAAGAGGTAACGTTCGCTAAACATATACAGTAATTACACAGATTCTTTAAACAACTGTCACCTTTCGTCACGGTTTCACACTCCATACACCCGTAAAACACATCAGGACTATTACAGGTATCTGGTACAAAAGCATACAAAATAAGAACAATGGTTACATACATAGGATAAACGGTAGCTAAAAAAAACTTATATATCATTGACAACATGGCATAGGGAAACAAAATACAAGTAATTAAACATACATGGGAGAATAATGTAACAATAAAGAAAAAGCATAAAAATGGGGTTACATATTGTACATAACATAAAAAAAAATTGTTACACAATACACACTCTGAAGATATAGTTTCTCATATCAAAATTCAAAGAGGAAACTGACCAATGCTTACTCAACACCACTGAGACTTAACTTAGATTTCTCAAGCTAGGACGTATATGACCAGACCCCATCAAGTCGAAGGAATGATATATTTGACTAAAGAGTCATGTCCTACTCGTGAGAGGCAGCAACTTTCGAGGGATCCCGAACGAGCGGAGATTCCCAAGAATACATGCAAATCCTAACGGTCCTTATGGGAGCACAACCAAACCTAAAACTATCTGTACTTATGGCATTTGTCATGTGGTGAAACCAGCGCCATTGTCGAGGCCTGACTCCACCTAAAAGTCACGAACATTACTCCTATACACACCCACAATAAGCCCAGCTAGGACTTTACCGGCAAAACTTGAGAACTCACAACTGATATCTTTACTCAAATAGTAACAGATACCCTTCAGATGATTGCATAACTGCCAATCCATCTTCCAATCTCTGTGTCTACTGCACTTGACAATCCCCATCTGAAAAAAACATCAAAGAAAAAAAAAATTCACAAACACCTACATACTCACAAACATTCCCATACAACACATTCCTCAACTCACATGGCAAATAACGTATTCACTTACCAATTTGTACTTCTCAATTGCTACACAAGTATGCAAAACATCACTCTTCACCATGCACATCAACAACCAATGCATTCCAGTCAAAGTCTACAGCCCTATAAAGAAATCTCGGCAACACTGATGCTCGTCTCTCACATAACTCGCAAGAGAGGCATTCCTCACTCTTCTTTTCTACACTTCCTTGTCCATCAGGCCATGCACCTGATGAAGCAACTGGTGGTGAGACCCGGGTGTCATTCCTGAGAATGAACATGTCTCCACCCCCATACTTCTCAACTCTACACATCAACTTACTGGACACAGGTTCTGAGCTGACTGCAATGAACTGCTCTTTTGTGACTGCCATCATGCCTGCAGGTCACAACAACTCACTGTAACTACACAACACGGGCACAGTGCACACTTTCAAAAACAAACGGATTACTGCCTAACTGTCCTTCTAATACATGAAAACACTTGAAATACTGGTTCAAAGTACTACTCAACTTATTACTCATTACCCGTAGTGATAATACTGAAATGTGAACTTGTACTTTACTGCTTCATTGATGAATACCCGAGAAAAACATCACTGTACTCTTTTGTCACTTTCCAAGACAAACTTACTGTGCACACTCAAAGGAATAATACTGTGCTTGTTATTGTCAATCTCTGTATAGTTCAACACTGTAGGAACTCTTCCGGAATTACACTGTACTCTAGCAAATCAAACAACTTAAGAAAGAGTCATAGACATTTCCATTACTGATAGTCACGCTCACAAAAAATAAAGTGGTAATACTGTAATACTTTACGAGACTGTCCCCTTGGTGTAATGGTCATGATAAGAGCTACCCTGAAAACCTTAAGGATTCATATTACGCTCAAACGTCCACAAAACCCTCTTGAGTCCCCCAGTGGAAACGTCCCCCGTTTTCTCTGTTTCCCCAGCCTTTGTCTATGGGAGCAGACGCTGTATGCTGGAACCTGTTGCCATCCAACCCTTTGTAATCAATTTAATTTTGCTTTCGATAGCTGAGTCAGAGCATTGTTAGTGAAGATAATAGTAGAGAATGAAAATGAGTTCATAGTCTCAATTTCAAGGTCAGAGTGTACCGTAAATTAATTCATCGGAATAGGAGTAGGTGGACTCCCTGGCCTGTTTTGAGTGAGGGCGCCGCGGGCATTTCAACCGTTAGTAAGTGCCCGTCCCTTCATCCATACAGGTATGCCATTCCACGCTGTGTTGTAATTTGCCCTTCTTTAAGTGATTTGACCCAATTAATAGTTGCTTGTGCAAGCGTTACAGTAACGTAGTTGATATGCTCTGAGTGAAGTCATATTTACGTCTTTAACGTCCCCTGAAACGTGATGTTGTTGTCACCGGTTAGTAAGTGCCCGTCCCTTCATCCATACAGGTCCCTAACGCAGCCTAGGCCGTGTCTGTAGGGTGGATGTTGTATCCACAATGTCTGGGGAGATGTCCGAGGTCCAGTAGGATCTGTTACCTTCGTGAGACCCGGCCGTCAGACACTTCAGATCACCTATAGCCCCCATAGCTGGCTCGTCTAGCCCTAACGCTCGGCCCACGAGGTGACGCCTGATCACCAAGCCACCCACCACTACCAGCCCCCATCATTGGTGGATGAGTGTCCAACTCAGTAGGGCTATTTGTGTGGTGAAATTAATCCACGGGGATCTCCAGAGTTCATTGGATAACACTCCATGGTGGCTGGACCCCATGGCTGTTGATTGAGTATCACACCTGACGACTGAGTGTTGTAGTGGCAGTTGCCCTAGTATTTATGGTGCTAAGTGACTATAATAGTTGTGTGTTGAGTATGTCCACCCAGTAGGGTTGGAAGTGTTATTATGTCCACCCAGTAATGGTGTGAGTATGTTGAGCCTGAGGGCCTAGTACTAGATTTCGTCTGTTAGTACAAATAAATTATTTCTTTTAATTTCATATTCATGTTAAATAAACTTTGTATTTGTATAATTGTGTCTATTAATTACCTACAGTATTTACCGTTATTTCTTCCCTATTGCTCGATACTATCATTACACCTACCCACGAGCCTCCTATCGTCACGCTACCAATGATGATAAGTATAAGAGTAAAAGGAATTGTTACTGGCACACAGAGGCCCTTAAATGGTGACAGTTCAAGCCCTCATAAATGGTGGCAGTACCAGCCCTCATAAATGGTGGCAGTACCAGCCCTCATAAATGGTGGCAGTACCAGCCCTCATATTGGTACTCAACAAATATTCACTGTCTTTTCAATTGCAATGATTTTAACACTGTTATCACTTCCCAATGTACTCTGTTGTACTCACAAATGGGGGGGGTCCTTACATGTACTTTCACCAATCAATTTTCAAAGATTGCGTTGTTTTACAGATGTCCATATCACCATAGAGTCCTCAACTCATCAAAGCAATTGCTGAAATTATACATGTATTAGATCTCAAATAAACACAAAACACACTTAATGACAATGCCTGTAAGTCTATACTGCTAGAAACTAATGCTCTATGCACTAAAATCATAACTAGTAGAAACTACTAAAAATACAATGTACTCGGAAATATCTAATACAACTTGTGTTATACAAATAAATTCACTTGTCAAAACTGACGTCAACCTATACTAAAACACTTCCAATTGAAATCAAAGGAAAAAAAATATTATTAATTTATAACTACCAGGTTCAACTCCTGGGCTTATTGCAGACTCAGTACTTCCTTCTTTACTTTTTTTCTTATTTCTTTACTCAACAGTAATTACTCAGATCTTACACTCTTACATCACATAACCTTACTGGTGTTACATTACATTACATAGCAGGACCAGTTCCTTGGCCCTACTCACAATACATAGTACATGGCACTCCTTGTAGATTACTGTACTTCTCACACCTACTGGTGGTACGTGGCATTACAGTACAGATACAAGACTTTACTCAACATACACGTTAATGCTGAAACCAGCAGATACATGGGTCCACTGCCCAACATGGGATAATTATTTCCAACTAATTGTCCCTAACATACATATATAAACACCCTCTGTTGACATATAACTTCCAGGGTGCGTCCCAGGGTAGAACATTGAGATTCACGACTGTTGCTATGGTCGGTGGTAGCCAGACACATTGGCGAGTACGGGGTCTGGCACCAAGAGGCAGTTGAGCATATTAATCAGGCCGCATCGGTGCCATCGTTTCATATATGATCCCTGCTGGGTTTCTACTACATCTGGGGCAGTTGTCGAGTAAAGCAAGAGTCGCAATTGGATTTGGAGAAACGTGTTGGAGAGCGTCAGGGGACGGAAGCATGACAACACAAAGGGGAACGCGCATGCGTGCGTAGTGTCAACAAAGGCTGTAAGAGAATGCTCCTTGAAATTCGTATTTCTGACGAATTCAGCGAGTCTACCAATCCCAGCCTGTGCAGACAACTATAGTAAGACCCAGTTATCAGCACAGTGGCATATATTTTTTTTTTACTTTTGGACTTTGTCATTTTTTGGGGATAAAACATCTGGTCCTACCACCCGATCCTTTGTCATTTTTTGGGGATAAAACATCTGGTCCTACCACCCGATCCCTCTGAGCAAACTTTTTCAAGTTTGCCCATGCGCAATGTGATAGTGTGACGTAGCAGTGACGTCATTACCACTCCACCTGACTCCAGTGTTGCCAACGTGCCCTATGCCCGCCGTTAAACGCTCCCGTTTGTTGGAAACGGGGGCAGTACGTGACAGTGATGCTGACGACTTTCTTCTTGAAGACACGCCAAAGAAGAAGCAGAAACCTCAGAAGTCAGGGTCTCCAGCAGGGGCCACGGCTCCCCCTTGCACCCCTTCTGGGGCTGTAGAGGGTGGACTCCTCCTGTCATCGGGGTCCCCAAGTGAGCTTACATGTGGCTCAATGACCTATCCTCCGCCAACGATGGACATAGGGGATTCCCTTTGTCTCCCTGCCCCGTCGCGCCTTCGTCGATTTGCCTTTCCTCGGGACTTGCCTCTGAGCACACGGACGACCTGGTTCTTCCGTCACTGCTCTCCACTTCAGGACTCAACACTTCGCCTCCGCTGAGGTCCCACAGCCGTGATAGTCACCACACAAATGGACGAGACGGTACGCCTGCTCACTCAGGTGGGCTTTCCTGCTCCCCAGGGGGAGGTGATGCTGAAGTTCACCATCATCACCCCAGAAATTCGTCCTACCAAGGTAATGGTTCGCCACGTACCCTGGGAGATCCCTATCGACGATCTTCGCCCTCTTCTCCCACAACTACTGGACATGAAACGCCACATCAACCCGGTCTCCAAACGTCCATCCAACGAACTCATCGGCTGGTGGGTGGGCCCCCTCCCTCCGAAGGTGAATATAGGACCAATTCACAACTGTCCTCTCGACCGATTTATCGGAACCCCGAAAATCTGTGGTCGTTGCCAATCGTGGAAACACCGCACCTGAGAGTGCACGAGGATGGTCGCCTGTGGTTTCTGTGCATGTCCTCACGAAACAGTGGAATGCAAATCGAAAATTCAGAACAAAATCCCAGTTATTCCACGGTGTGTCAATTGCCATGACAGTCACCACGCCTGGAATGCCAATTGCCCACAGCATCCTGGCACTCGCCCGGGGAAAACTTACCTTGTACCACCGCCCTCGTCTCTGACGAAGCCCCTGTCAACCAAACCTCACTACTATCACCACCGCCTCTTCCATCCACCAAGGATTTCCCATTGATCTCCTCTCCTCTACCATCCCCCTATCACCCCTACCACCCATCCTTTCTCCCCTCCCTCCCTCTCCCTACCGTTCTTGGAACAAGGTCGTTGCCGGCCCTGCTACACAGTCACCACCATCTCCTGCCCACCCGGACCCCCGCTGTCTCTCACCAGCACCACCACCTCTTACTCAACTGAACCCTCACCGTCCCTCCGTCGCTACCACCACCACATGCCCAGTCGGGCCCTCGGCAATCCTCTCCGCCACCTCCAGCTCCTGTACAGGTACACAAAGTTGGTTCTACGGAAACAATCACTCTCCGTCTGGATCGCCACTCCAAGCAAATCAACCTTCTCTCTGCCCAACTCGACTTGTTTGTGAAAACAATTGCGACATTGCAGAGGCAACAACTCATTCTGGACACCCTGACCCAACAGGGGCGCACTTTGCAAGCCCTGATGACCCGCCTCCTTCCATCTCCCGAGATGGAGGATCCATCCCTCGCTCTCCCACTCCTCCCTCTCCATTTTTCTCAACAGAATTTGGTACCTCCTCAGGAGCCCTGTCTAGCCCCTCCGACTCATCTCACACCGGAGGCCGTCCCTCCTTTAATTACAATGGAACATCCAGGGACTTAGACCTCGCCGGACAGACCTCACCCAGTTTGTGCTCTCCCATCAAGTAGATGTTGCTCTACTTCAGGAAACCATCACAGACGATATTACTCCACTCCACCTCTCTGGCTATACTGTTTACACCCTGCCTCTGTACCTTGGGCAGGCTCGTGGCCTCCTCACCCTTGTGCGAAACACCACTCCATCTGCTCGTCTCCCTTCACCTGACTCACATGGACCCCCGTCTGAATTACTTTCTGTCTCTCCTACTCTTGGTGACCGGACCCTTCGTGTAGTCAATGTTCATTTCAAGAGTGATTCTCTGGACCCCCAGGTTCTTCACGACCTCCATGATGGGATTCCCACTATTGTTCTTGGCGACTTCAATGCCCGCCATCCCACTCTTACTCCGGATCATCCCACGCCATGTACCCTTAACGGATCACATCTCTCACAGTTTCTTAATAGGGATGATGATGTTCGCTTTCTTTGTCCTGACGATCCTACTCGCCTCACCCATAGTTTCCTTTATGTTGACTTACTATTGAACGGTCATACCTCCTTTCATCCTACCGTCTGCACCGAGCCTGCTCTGTATAGTGACCATCTTGTCGTTATTACCCATCTCAGGCTCTCCTTCTCTGCCCCGACATCAGCTCCTTATCAATCCCCTCGCCTTCATCTCACACAAGATGCTGTTCCTTCCTTTACCCAATACCTTTCTACCTGGGCGGATTCCTATGTTGTCCCCCAGTCCCTTGGCTCTTACAGCACTGATTTTGTTGATGCCGTGTATGACTCTGTCAATCTCGCTACCCCTCCACGCCCTCCCCATCACCCCAGAAGTGCCACCAACTACTGGTATCGTATCCCTGCCATGATACATTTCCGGCAGGTAACCCGTGATCTCCACTCTGCCATACGGAGGTCTCGGTCTCCAGAGGACTGGGAAGACTTAAAAAATTGGTGCTCCTTTGCAACTCAGGAACGCCGTCGGATACGTGAGGCGGACTGGCTATCCTTCACGGGGTCTCTATCGTTCCAGTCGTCACCCTCTTATGTATGGAATCGGATTAATGCTATACGGGGTACTAGACAGAGACCTCCTCCCCACCCTGACCCCGCCTCCCTTGCCTGCTCTTTAATGGAGGACTGGGCACGAGCTTCCTCCCCTGAGGCACTTCCAGATCCAATGCAGGAGGCAGTGCAGGCTCGCATCGATGCGTTTGAGCCTGTTGTTCGTGCTGCTCTTACCTCCCCTGCCCCCACTGACCATCCCATCACACAGTTCGAGCTTGACAGTGCTCGTCGCTCTAGAAAAGACACCTCTCCTGGGGATGATCAGATAACCTACTCCGTCCTCAACGCCTGTACTAATATTCCTAACGGCCCCTTGCTTGCTCTCTACAATATGTCTTATGAACATGGGGTTCTCCAGTCCAACTGGAAAAATGCCACTATTATCCCCATCCCTAAGCCGGGAGATCCTGGGAAATATCGACCCATTAGTCTTACCTCCTGTGTTTGCAAGATGATGGAGAGGATACTCCATCATCGCCTTCTTCACACCATAGGCGGCTTCCACAACTCCCTCAATGGTTTCATTCAACATCGCAGCACAGCACACTCCATTGCTTCCTTTTATTGCAATCAGACTGCCCGCATCTCCGTCTTCCTTGATATCAAGAGAGCCTTTGATACGGCTCAGCCTGCCCTCATTTTAGCTGAACTTGCGCGGTTAGGGGTTAAAGGGAGACTTCTACAATGGATCGCCTCTTACCTCACTGGGCGTCAGGCCCGGATTCGCGTTGAAGGCTCTATGTTTCCTGTTCAAGAAATGAACCGCGGCACCCCTCAAGGTGGAGTCTGAGTCCCACCTTGTTTAACACTCTCATGCACTCCATTGCATCTCTCCCGTGGCCGACAGAAGTTGTCCACTCAGGATATGCCGACGATGTCCTCCTCCAAGCCCCTGACTACCTCAGCATGCAGGAAGCCCTTGATCTGGTCTCCAGAGAGTGTGATTCACTTGGTTTCCTTCTTTCAACTGCGAAAACAAAAGCCATGTGGCACGGTCGTGTTGTACCTCCACCCCTTCTCTTATCAGGAACGCCCTTGGACTGGGTTAATGAGACAAAATACCTGGGTGTGTATGTAACATGCACACGTTGTCAGATCCCTGAAGTCCGCTATCTTTGAGACAAATGCTTACGGCGTCTCGCTCCCCTCTTTGCCATGTGCAGGAGTTCCCTTGGTGCCACCATCCCTGTACTTCTCACCATGTACAAGTCCTTTGTCCGTTCCTGTGTCGACTACGCCGCCCCTGCCCTCGTCAACATTAGTCGGACTGCTGTCAACCGTCTCGAAGTTATGTAGAGGAAAGCTGCTCGTATCATCCTTGGGGCTCCTCAGTGGACACGCTCTACTTTTCTATATACCGAACCTGGTCTTTCCCCCTTACAGGATCGTGTCCAGGAGTTTTACCTAAAAACTGCCGTTTCCATTCTACGGGATCCTCGGGGCAACTACGTCCAAACCAACTTGACTCCAGCTGTCCGAGACCGACCTCCATCTAGAAGACAGTGGCGAGGGTCACTCATCCGAGCCCTTCAGGAACACGACCTCCTGCCTGATATTGTTGTCACCCCTGCTGTTGATTCGTCTCCTTCTCCCTGGCTGGATTTTCAACCTGAAGTGATTGCCCTCGGTGGACCGCTCCCGAAATCCCGGGTGAACCCTGTTATTCTCTGCAAATACCACCTCTCCAGGATCGCCCACTGGTCCCCAGGTAGGGTCGTCCTCTACACTGATGGTTCTGTTGACCCCGCTACAGGTAGGGCCGGGGCTGGTGTCTACATCTCCCGTCCTGATGCCCCTGAGCCTATCAAACTGTCTCTCAGAGTTTCTGACGGGGCATCCTCCATTCAGGCTGAACTAATAGCCCTCCTTGCTGCCCTTCTCGCTGAGGAAGAAGCAGATGGTTTCTGCCCCTTGCTTGTCTGCTGCGATTGCAGGTCTGCTCTCGACAGGATCGCATTTGGATCAGGGGAAAATAAGGACCTCATCCTCCGAATACGAGGGTTAACATCCACACTTCAGGATGCAGGCCATCTTGTGACATTCCTATGGATACCCAGTCATGTCGGTATCTTGGGGAATGAGGCAGCAGATGGCCTTGCCAAGACTGGCTGCAACAAGGCCACACCTGACTAAGTTGTTCCTCGAACACTTTTACAGATTAGGACCCAAATTCGCCGCAAACAGAGAGAAGCTCGGGAAGCAGCCATCCTCCTGGACTCCCCGCCCACCTAGTACGATGTCCTCTGTAAACTTCCTGACCTCTTGTACGTCTACGGGAAAGGGTCGCGGAAAGGGGACGTGATTGCTGCCCGTATTATCATTGGGTATGTATTTGCTTGGGAGATTGGTATCCCCGCATCCCCTGACCAACGCTCTTGTGCATTATGCAGAAGACCCGACAGCAGCACCCTTATCCACTACCTACCTAAGATGTCCCCACATACAACGCTCCCGTGACGCCTGCTGGACCACCACTCCACGTCCCCCTGACGGAGACACGATGATCCTCCCCATACTGGCCAGATATTTTGTAAATAATATTGATTATGTGTTAAAGGAATATCCTTCCTTCCTTAGGCTTTAGTAAGCCCCTTTATAATATTTATACTGTATATACTTGTCACACTTGTCAGATGCTTCTGGTGTCATTGTACAGGGGTACCTAATGACAGCACTAGGAGTCCGCTTCCTCTATCAAGGAATAAACAATTGAAATTGAATTGACAACACAAACAAATCTCTGGTCTAGAAACAACAGACATATTTACGTTATATTACTTCTTACACTGGGTGAATGACAATTCAACTGTTAAAGCATGAACACTGATGAACACTGATATTCACTACAATTGATTGAATCAAACTGAATGGCTACACATAAACATACCTGGAGAAATGTGTTGGAGAGCGTCAGGGGACGCTCGCCCTGCGTGATGCGCGGGTATATATATCCCTAAGTTGCCAGTGATTGCTACTCACGCAATGACAATAATTACAAACAAACTAACTGTTACTCAATCAAAGATGACCCTCAGTTGACAGGTCTGGCGAATTATTTGAGTTGATATACACAGACTAATTCAAGATTGAGCTTCCCAGGAGAAAGTGGAATTAACAATGCATTGATAATTATCTTCACAAAGGCGGGACTCTGGGAGGGAAACACAAGCGTCTATGGGGAAAAACACTTCTTCTCAGGGGTCGCTAACCCACTCATGTTTTGCGGTCGTGGAGTTTAATAAGAATCATTTGTTAAATTGACTAGCAGTCAACGTGACCATGACAATGGCACTATTAGAGGGTAAGCTGGCAATCCTGCAAGAATTCTTCACCGACTTTCCTTGGGATGAATGTTGCTGACAGCATTGCTGGGGTTATACAGGGTGGTATGAGCGCATTTATCCCATCTTCTACCAAAATTTTCACATTACAATCATGGTTTGATTGCTCCTGTTCTATTGCTTGCAGGGTGAGAGATAGGGCATTTCGAGCTATGAAACTTTCTCCTTCTCCTATTACCCACACCTCTTTCCTTACTTCTAGGAATCGTTGTAAGGCTATTCTTCGTAGGGCCAAACGGAAATTTTATAAAAAAAAAGACCTCTGTCCTGACTACTTCTTCCTCTAGTAAATCCTTTTGGTCATTAACCAAAAACATCTGTAACAACTTTTGCATTCCTTCTTTTCCTCCTCTCTTCCGAGCTGATAACTCTATAGCCAACTCTACCCCTGACAAAGCCAATCTCTTTGGCACCTTATTCTCCTCTAAGTCCATCTTAGACGATTCCCACTCTATCCCTCCTACCCCTGCACCTCCTACTGAACCTATGCACTTTCCTGTAATCTCCACTCGCAGGGTTGCCGATGTGTTATCCAGGTTGGATGTGAGTAAGGCGCATGGACCGGACGAAATACCCCCTCGTGTTCTGAGGGAACGTGATGAAGCTCTGGCCCTTGTGCTTCCTCGCCTCTGCCTCAAAACCCAAACTTTTCCTTCTTCTTGGAAGCATGCCTTTGTTCAGCCCATCCCGAAGAAGGGTGACCATTCTAATCAATCTAACTATCGCCCCATTGACCTAACTTCATCCCTCTCTAAGATTTTCGAAACTATCTTGAACTCCCATTTTCTCCGTCACCTTGAACGCCTTTCTCGTTTGTCGGATCATCAGTATGGCTTTCACCAGGCGAGATCTACTTGTGATCTAATCTTCTATTGCACCCATCTTTGGTCAGCCTCTCTTAGGGATTATGGGGAAACTTTCGTCGTGGCCCTCGACATGTCCAAGGCATTTGACAGGGTATGGCACAAGTCTTTGCTATCTAAACTTCCCTCTTTTGGTTTCTCTATCCCACTTTGTTTTCTAATCTCAAGCTTCCTTGAGAACCGATCCATGACAGTTGTTGTCGAGGGATCTCTCTCTCTCTCTTTCTCTATCAATAGTGGTGTCCCACAGGGTTCTGTTCTTTCACCTACTCTCTTCCTTCCCTTTATCAATGATTTACTTCACACTACAACTAATTCTATCCACCCTTACGCTGATGATTCTACTCTTGACTCTTCTTCACATTTTCCCCTTCCTCCTAACTCTCAAACAAGATCTATTTCTAGAGCTGATATCATTTTTCTATCAATGCGGATCTGTGCAGCATCTTTGAATGGGGAGGTACAAACTCAATATTTACCAGTTACACTTTCTAAGTTAGACGATCTCCCATCAATTACATTTCAGGACGCTATCATCTTGCCAAATTCTGAAATAAATATGTTAGGCCTCACCACTTCCTCCAATATGTCCTGGAAACCACACATCCTGAATATAGCTAAAGCTGCCTTCCGAAAGTGGGGAATGCTGTACAGTTGCCATAGCTACTTCACTCCTGAGCAGTTGCTCCAAGTATACAAGGGATTCATTCGTCCTAACTTGGAGTACTGCTCTCATATCTGGGGTGGCTCTTGTTCTGTCCAACTGTTAGATAGGGTGGAATCAAAGGCATTTCGTCTTATTAACTCTCCTCCTTTAGTCAACAATCTCTCATCCCCTTCTCTTCGCCGCAATGTTACTTCACTCTCTCTCTTTTACAGGTACTTTAACGGGCAATGTTCGGTGGATTTGGCATCCTGTGTACCGCCGGCAAGGCTGTGGGCTCGTAACACACGTCTTGCCCACGGTGCCCACCGTTTCTCCGTGGATGTCGGTCACACGAGATTAATCTGTTATAGTACCTCCTTTCCTCACACAGCCAAACTGTGGAATGTTCTGTCTTCTTCTGTGTTTCCTTACTTATACAATCTGTCTCACTTTAAAAAAACTGGTTTTCCGGCTTCTTTGTGGTGTAGATTAACACAGTCTAACCTTTTTCTTCTCTATTTTCAATTTCTTTCTGTTCTTTCCCCCCCCCCCCCCCGGCCCCCTTGTGGGTCGTTTGACCTGTGCCCGGGTGGGCTAATTCCCCCCCCCCCCCAAAAAAAAAAATCTGTTTGCCCTTGCCTGGATGTCGGATGATTTGGGTGACGTCATCAGCATAAACTATGTATTTTCCGTGTGTAGGAGGTGGCATGTCCGCCGTGTATATTATGTAGAGTGTTGGCGAGAGGTTACTTCCCTGTGGTACTCCGCTGTATACCTTGATGCTTGGGCCTATGTGGTTACCAATGATAAATTTTGCATCTCTATTGTCAAGGAAGTTACAAAGAAAAGAAGTATAGTTGTTGGGAAGTTCTTGGTTGATAATTTTGTATATAAGTCCTAAGTGCCGTCGTGCATTTAGGTCACCCAGAAAATGAGTTGGTATATTTCTTCTCACCAGTTTGAACATGTCTGCTAGTGGGAATATGGGTCTTCTCGGAGGGAGGTAACAGATGCCGATTATAATAGGTACTGTTGGGCAGTTAATTTCGATCGCCAGAAAGTTTTCTTGAAATGAATCGTGTATCTTGTGTTGTATGTTTCGTTTGATGGCTATGGCAATTCCACCATGTTGTAGTTCTTGACTGTTTTTTGGTAGACTGTGTAGTTAAATATTTTAAATTTTTCTGAGTCTTCTTACCATGCAAATTTATGAGGATAATATCTGGCTCGATGTTACGGTATGTGTTATATATATAGTTCGCTTGCCCTCGGTGGGATCCATGCTGAAACATTGTGTTGGATTATTTTAAGTTCGTTTATTATGAAGGCTGGTGCCCAGAGCTGGTTTCCGCCATTTTTGCTGACCGGTGTTCCCCTGACCCCCTCCTGTCCGTAAGCAGGCCCAGGCGGATCTTTTTATATGTTGACTGATCAACTCTCTCTATTCTGTTGTGTCTTGTGATGATTCTTTCTTTCTTTATTAGTGTTTCCCACAGTTTCAATATGTGTGTCATCTAGGTTTTTGTTTGAGTATGTGTATTTTATCTTGCCTTGCCTTATTTCTGCCAGCAGTCTTTCTGTTGACACTATGGGGGCAGAGCTGTAGTGGCGAAAAATAGTAGACCAGTTTCATATCCTAGGTCTTCATTCTCCGTGGTCTTTCTGGGTGAAGGTAATGCAGAATCAGTACAGGTTCTACAGCAGATTGGGCATCTGAAAAAGTGTGTCGAAGAAATGAAAATTAACGCACCTACTGTTAGGGGAGAGGAGGAACACCAGGAACGGCTCCAGCGCAGGAACAATGTAATAGTTTTTGGAGTCGAAGAGAGCCAGGCAGAGGGAACTGTGAGTAAGGAAACACATGACAAGGTGCTGTTTCAAAATATTTGCACAGAGGCTCTGAAGATTCCAGCAACCCCTCAGGATGTGAGGAGACTGGGACAAAAGCAGGGGGCTAAGCCTCGCCCCCTCAGGATCACACTAGGGAGTGAGGAGGAGGAATGGCAAGTTATTCGGCAGGCAAAAAACTTAGCAAGGAGCGAGGCATTTCGGGATGTATTTATTCACCCAGACCGCACGGTAATGCAGAGGGAACAGCACAAGAAGCTCCTGCAGGACTTGAAGCAGAAGAGGGAGGAGTCGAGGAGGAGCGGGGACAGGTGCACATGGGTTATACTCAGGGGGAGGGTAGTGGAAACAAGTGTGCCGACACAGGGCCAGGGGGCAGCAGTGCACCCTCCACCCACTCAACCCCCCACCCGGGAGGCGGCACCAGCTCAGCCTACCGGACAGGAGGGAACGAGCGCCGTGTAAACAATGACATTTTTAACCACACCCTGCAAAATACAGTGTACTTAGCAAATGCTGCAGCTTCTGAGAATGTGGGTGGAGCGGGTTTATTACTAAGAGCAGAGACGTTACCGAGAACAAATTCTGGCTTGAATGTCATGTACACTAATACTGACACGTTCCTTGATAAGAGAGAGGAGTTTGAAACACTACTAAGAGTACACCAACCAGATATTGTAGGAGTTGTAGAACTGTTGTATAAGAACAGGAGAATCGACCCAGAGGAATGTGAGTTCAGTATTGCTGGATATGACTCATTTACGAACCTAACTCAAGAATCCTGCAGGAGGGGTGTGGTTATCTACGCTAGGCAAGACCTTAGAGCCAGCCAGGCGAGGGTACAGGGAGAGGATGTTTTTGAAGAGTCCAAGTGGTGTAAAATTAAATTAAAGGAAGGGGACTTACTTATCGTCGGGTGTATCTACAGATCCCCGAACTGTGGCCCACTAAATCAAAGGAACTTAAGAACCTTAATAAACAATGCGGCGATGCTCAACCCCAGCCACCTCCTTATCATGGGGGACTTTAACTATGGCGACATCGACTGGAGAAACGAGTCCACCCCGAATGACTTGAATAATCCTGCTACTCTTTTTGTAGAAACTCTGAGAGATAATTTTCTGTTCCAGCATGTGAGAGACCCGACACATTACAGAGGGGAGCAAACACCCAAGCCACTTGACCTCATCATAACAAACGAGGAGGGTATGGTGGCCAAACTGGAACACCTTGCCCCAGTTGGCACCAGTCACCATATAGTGTTGTCATTCAGATTTAACTGTTACCTAGTTCAAGATAAGGCCAGGCCAAGGTGCAAATATTACAAGGGAAATTACAATGGGATGAGGGAAGAGATGAGGGGTATCAACTGGCCTGACTTATTAAGGTACAAGAACGCAGACACTACGCTGAATATCATAACTAGTAAAATGACCCATTTGATCGATAAATATATACCCAAGACCAAACCCAGTGCTTCTAGGAATACGAGGGGATCCCTACACATGAACCATGCGGCGGTCGACAAAATTAAGAAGAAAACCCAGAAATTCAAGACGTGGGTTGGGTCAAACGATGAGCAAGACAGGAGGATGTATGCAAGAGCCAGAAACCAAGCAAAGATAGAGTGTAGGAGGGCTGAAAAGGAGTTCCAAAGGCTGGTTGCACGCGAGGTCAAGTCAAACCCAAAGGCGTTTTACCGCTATGCAGAGTCGAAATTGAAAACGCGAGTAGGAGTATCAGACCTGAGGCTTGAAGATGGTAGTTACGCAGATTCTGACCAGGATAAAGCTGAGGCATTGAACAGCTTCTTTTCCTCAGTGTTCACAAGAGAGGATGCAACTAACTTTCCTGCGTTTGAGGACAGACGGTTCGACACAGCACTGACCCACATTGTGTTCACAGAAGAGGGTATTAGAAATAAACTGTCCAGGCTAAAGGTCCATAAGAGTCCTGGACCTGACATGGTGCATCCTAGAGTGCTAAGGGAGCTGTGCAACGAGCTTGCAGAGCCCCTGAAGATTCTGTTTTGTAAATGCCTGGATGAACAAATGGTCCCCAGTGAATGGAAAGTGGCTAATGTGAGTCCTATCTTCAAGAAGGGCGATAGTCACTCCACGAACAACTATAGACCGGTGAGCCTGACCAGCATAATATGTAAAGTACTTGAGAGTATTATCAGAGATGCAGCGATGGAACATCTACTACGAAACAACCTTGTAAAAGATTGCCAACACGGTTTTATGCCGGGGCGCTCTTGCTTGACACAATTGCTCAAGGTATTGGATATTTGGACCCATATTCTAGAACGGGGTGGTAATATCGACAATATTTACCTAGATTTTGCCAAGGCTTTCGACAGTGTACCCCACGAAAGGCTGAAAATCAAACTGGAAGGGTACGGAATTCGGGGAAATGTCCTAGCGTGGATAGAAGACTTTCTACATGACCGCAAGCAATGTGTGGTGATTAATGGCACGAAATCGTCATCTGTACCTGTAACAAGTGGGGTACCGCAGGGTAGTGTATTGGGCCTGCTGTTGTTTGTTTGTTTCATAAATGATATGCCTGACGTTGTACACTCCTCCATACAAATGTTTGCCGATGACGCCAAGTTATTTCGGGAAATTAAGAACCAAGCGGACTGTGAAGAGCTGCAGAAGGACCTCTGTGGGCTCCAGGAATGGTCGAAGGAATGGCTGCTGAGATTCAATGTCACGAAGTGTAAGAGGATGCACCTGGGGCGTACCAACGGTAAGGAGGCGTACCATATGTCCCAACGAGATGAAGAAAATGTACTAGTTGAGACTGCGTGTGAGAAGGACCTAGGTGTGTATGTTGACAATGAGCTGAAGTTCTCGGGCCATTGTGAGAAGAAGGTAAATCAGGCAAATAAATTATTGGGTCTTATAAGAAGGTCGTTCAGATATCTAGACGGTCCGTCCCTCGTGACGATCTTCAGGAGTGAAGTGCTTCCCCATCTGGAGTACTGTCACCCCATCTGGTCCCCGAGATATGCTAGGGACTGTCAGTTGGTTGAAAATGTTCAAAGGAGGGCCACCAAACTGGTGCCTGCACTTCGGCACCTCAGCTACCCTGAGAGATTGGAGCGCCTGAACTTGCCTAGCTTGTATTACAAACGGGCAAGGGGGGACCTAGTTGAGGTTTATAAGCATCTCAGGGGGCACTACTCAGTTGAGTGTCCTTACTTGGAGCTGGCGGACGCTCGCCCCACAAGGGGTCACAGCTCAAGATTGAAGAAGCCGCAAGTCCAGAAAACCGTGAGGGCAAACTTTTTCGGAGTGAGGGTTGTAAACTCTTGGAACAATCTACCAGAGAGTGTTGTGACGGCACCGAGTGTGAGCTCTTTCAAGAGAAGACTTGACCAACACTGGAGCGGGTTCAGGTACATTCAGGAGCCGGTGCATGCCCAGTATTTGCCAACAGTGCGTGACAGAGACGTGACCGATCGCCCGGGCGGCTAGCGAGTCGACCTTTTGGTGAAGAATATAAAGGAAAAGAGACGTGACCGATCGCCCAAGCGGCTAACAAGCCGATCAGTGGCGAAGAGGATAAAAGTAAAAAGTAAAAGTGCCATAGTTCCTGCTTGATTCTTTTTTGGGGTGCTGACTCGGCGACTTCTTCTGTTATTGTGGTGGTTTCATCTTCGTTTTCGTCATCCTTCGTTTCCTCCTTGCTTGCCGACTCGATTTGTGTGTTTGCAATAGCCTGTTGTTGAGTCGATGGTTCTTGATTTGCAGTGCTCTCTGGTTTGTATACTGTATTATGTTGAAAATTTCGGTAGAAGGCACGTCGTTTGGGAATTCCATGTCTGGCAGGTTGTTGGCGGCGAACGTGTCCCTTGCTGCCTTGGCATGGATTATGGAGGTCATTATTTTTATGGAAAGATTATATCCAAGTTGAAGCAAAATAGGTTGCTTTGCGAGAGGCGGGGGTTGGCGAATTTTTTTAGTA
Source organism: Homarus gammarus (assembly GCA_958450375.1). Lineage (NCBI taxonomy): Eukaryota > Metazoa > Arthropoda > Malacostraca > Decapoda > Nephropidae > Homarus > Homarus gammarus. Next base: position 662,704 of record CAUDMG010004046.1, on the reverse strand, counting down.
CCTTTGTCGTTTCTCTGGTTAATTTTGTCACAGCTGAATATGTAATGTTTTGCTGTTCACGGGTCTTCTCCTTCTCCTTCTCCTTCTTTTGCTTTTCGTATGGGGCGGCGAGTAGCCAGTGTTTTGTGATCTCTTTCCCAGTTTAGGCATTTGGGGGTATCTTTGTTTTTACACTCCCTAAAGGTGTGCCCCTTGTTCCCGCATTTTGAGCAGTGCTTGGTGTCCATGTTAGGGCAGTCTGTAGCCGTGTGTGAGTATTGGTAGCAGTTCCAGCATGGAGTAAGGGGGAAGAATTCCTCCTGCTCCACCTGGCTGCTGCTGACATGGTAGTAGGAGAGACAAAGTCCCTCCTGGATTGCTCTTTGGGCCATGGCTATTTCTGTGAATCTTATTTTGAGCATGGATGGTAGAGGGGGTAGCTTGACCACTTCCTCCACCTAGGCCCATTGGTTTCTATGTTCTATGTCAGATACCAAATGCTGTTCACTTGCTTTCTCGGTGATCGCTTTATCTAGTCGTTTGACTACAATTGACTTCCTTGCTCGGAGTTGTGGAGGGACTGCAACTTCAAATTTTGCAGAGTTGTGTTTTCTTGTACTCTCGCTCGATAGGAGTAAATCTACATCATTCTCAGTCAGGCACACGGCGATGAAGGAGTCCTTGGTCGTGATGAGGTTCGATATTTTTATGAGTAGGGTTGCATTGAGGAGTCTTGCTAGTTCTGCTTTTTTTCGTCAGTCACGCCCCTTTCATGGGAGCGTATCCATATCCGGTGTGCCCTCATTTCAGAGTACGTGGTGGACAGGCCACCGTTGCGTGGAGTGAGGCTGGCGACCTACCTATTCCTGGAGAGGAGCCTGTAAAGGGAAATACAACACCCCCCACCGCCACTTGATAGTCGAGTGGTTCCTGCGACTCTCTCCTGTCAGCCCCGTCAGGGGAGCCTACTTCCCTAGTGTTAATGAATGCTCACTTATAGACGTGAGCTAGTGTACCTAATAAGGGGGAGTGGGGATTCAGGATTGCGACCCCCTTCCTAGGTGGACCCACACGATCACGGTTACCCAGGAAGGCTCGGCGGAGCGATGGGTACTGCTCGCCCCCTTTCGTGTTCACAAACTCCTGGGAGGGAGGTGAACAGTTACAGGGGGAACCCAAGGACAAATACACCTTTAGGGTGCAGGTCCCCAGGCCAGAGTAAAAAGGAAAGAAGACAAGAGGAATAATAGCCACTGGTGTAGGTAACACTGGTGGGATCGCTGCCCAGGTCCGCTGCAGGAAGCTGTTACAGAGCACCCAATCAGGGCCGCCTTTGATCAGGAGACACTCCTGATCAGTGGGGAGATACAGAAAAGGCGTTGTCTGGAGCAAGCTTCCCGAGTATTTAAGTGGTGGTGAGTGATGTCAGGTGATGGTTAGTGAGTCAGAAGTTTGAGACAAGGGCTGGTTGGCCGGCCGGGGCCGTATTTATGTGATTTAGGAAACTCAGGATATGAAGTGCTCATAGCGCGAGGGCCAATCACGGCAGCGGAAGCATAAGGTGTGAAATGCTCTGATCCTGAGCTGGAATTAAAGGTCGAGACTAGGTCGGCGATCGTCCCCCTACGTCCACTGCATAGTCCTAGTCTCTCGGCGTAGCTGGCTGTACCACTCTCTAACCCTCTCTCACCATGAACGGTTACGAGTTTGATAACGTGGCGCGGATACGCCGACCTGCCCCAAGAAATTAAACCTCCTAGTTCTCAAGAAGTTCTTTGAAACTAATGAGATCGTGGGGGTCACCAAGGTGGAACGACTGAAGCTCCATGGTGACATTAAGATCACCTTCGCCGAGAAGGGTATGCCCGTACAGCTCGCGGAGATCCCAGACATCAACGGCATTCCATTTAAAATGATTGCCTACAAGTGGGACAACCTGAAGCTGGGATTAATTTCCCACGCCGAAATTGCCCACGTGGACCAAGCAGAGCTGAGTGAGCTCCTCAAGGGGCAACTCCAAGTTGTGAAGAAGCTGTCCGACACCACTGCCCTCATCGGACACCATACAACCCTACCCAAGGAGGCTCAACTGGCGTGGGTAACTGTGCCAGTCAAGCCCTACTGCAGACCGAAACGCTGTTACAAATGCCAGCACTACGGATACACTGTCAACAAGTGTGAGGCGCAGGAGGATACCTGCTCCCTGTGCGGCAACCCCGGACACCGTTACATGGTCTGCCCCAACACAGTAAAAAAATGCGCTGCCTGTGGCGGCCCACACTCCTCCGCCGATCGGACCTGCCCGAAATGGAAGGAGAAATGCAGGATAGCCAAGGCGTGACTCGACAAGAAACTGTACGCTCCCAAGACAAGAAAAAACCAGCAGAAATGAAAAACCAAGAAAAGAAAACCCAAGAAAAGAAAACACAAGAAAAGACACCCGCCACACAGAATCAAGAACACCACGAGGTCCATGGAGCTGAAGCCCACGTGGTCAACCTCACCGTCTCCGACTTCTTCCACACCTATGAGGACTTAAGACACGAGGAAGACGAACAACAAGACCCAAACACGAACGAATGGACACTCCAAGAGAGCAAGAAGAGGAGGAGAGTTAGAAGAAAATCTACATCAAGCTAAGAAGAATACCAAGACATTTCCTCCACTCAAGAAAACAACACACACAATCTAGCCGACCAAGCACTGAGAATCTATGGCCCAACCCAACACGCACCTGACGCTTGATCTGGCGCTAGCCTGACTGTCCTGTTGCCTCCTGGCCACGTCTGGGCGAGTTGCTGCTGTCTCCAACATATACTCCCTCACGCAAGCGATGTTTAGCCACTGCACCTATTCTCTCCTCCTAAAATTCACTTCAATCCTCCCTTTATTCTTCCCCTGAACCTCCTTCCCCCCTGTCACTAGTATTTTTCGATTCGATTCGGCTGTACGCTGATTGGCTGGTAGGCGTGCGGCCGGAGCTCAGTTGGGAGTTGTAAGGGAGAGGATCCACTAAAATACTCCCCCTCCCCTCCCGGTGCGGCGGGAGGCTGGATGTTGTCCGGGTTGCGTCCCGCACATGACACATACCGGGCAGGTGTACGTACGACTCGGACGCTAAGTGTAACAACTCCGTCTAGTGACACAAAACCTGTGGGAGAAAGAGGATTTGGGATTAGAGAGGGTTGTACAAGCAATGGTTGCTGTGCTCCTGTTGCTGCAGGGGCTGCATCCTCATGGTCTCTAGCTGGGATGACCGGGTCATGGGCGACGTCAGGAGGAGGGTCCATGACAGGTGCAGGTTCTATGACAGGAGGAGGGTCTATGATAGGAGCAGGGGGTACCTGAGGGTGAAAAGACGATGCCCAGAAATGTCATGGGCGTGGTGTTGCTGCCGGGGGTAACTGCGGAAGCTCACCACCACTTCTTCCCCGAGAAGTCCGTCAGATCTCACCCAGCTGACTTGCCCTGGGTCACACCTCGGATCAAAAGACTTATGCAACAGAGAGACAGAGCCTTTCATCTCAATGACCACATCCGCTACAGGTCCCTTCGCAACCGAATCATCCGCGAAATACGCACTGCAAAGAAGTCCCACTACCCAACCAAATTACAACACCTGAAGCAGACCAACATCAGTCAATGGTATGGTAAGCTTAAAGAACTCTGTGGACTAAACAATAAGGCACACCCCCTCCCCTTCCTTAGCCATCTCACTAATGTTGACGCACCTGAACAAACAAACAACCATTTCGCTACTATATGCCAGACGCTCCCCCGGCTTGACACAACCACTCTCCCTGCTTACCTACCAGCCCCCCTTCCCACTGACTTAGTAGAAGAATTTGAAGTAGCAAAACGCTTGGACAAACTAAAATTAAAACGCTCTACCACCCCCATTGACTTACCAATGAAACTCTTCAAGGAGTTCTCCCCGGAGCTTGCTAAACCCCTATGCTCCATCATCAATGCTTCTCTCAGTCAAGCCAGATGCCCAAGTCAACCAGCCCACAATCCTTAAATCAGCTACGACCTATTGCAATCACCCCAATACCCAGCCTAATCTGTGAAAGTTTTGTGTTCGACTGGGCTTACGCTGATATTGCAGGAGTCGTAGACCCTCAGCAATTTGGCAACATGAAAACTTCCTCCACCACTCACTGTCTTGTCAGCTTTCTCGATTACATATACCGCCATCTCGAGAAACGAAAAACGTCTGTAGCTGTCGCCTTCATTGATTTCACTAAAGCGTTCGACCTAGTCGACCACAATATAATCATCAACAAAGCTATTGACCTCGGGCTTCGGAGAAGTCTTATACCATGGCTTACAGACTTCCTCAGTGACCGACGCCAAGCTGTACGCTTCCGAGGGGCTGTCTCCACCTCTCAGTCACTCACCTGTGGCGTCCCCCAAGACACCAAGATGGGACCACTCTGCTTCCTTATGCTCATCAATGATGCCCTAAGAGAAACCCCTGCTCACTGGAAATATGTCGACGACTCCTCCATTGGGATCAGCGTCAACAATTCTGCTCCCAACTATACCGCCCTTCAGGATTTATTGAACAGTCTCCAAAACTGGGCCACCAACAACCATGTCACCATCAACCATACCAAGACCATGGTTATGCACATCAACCTCTCCTCCGACATTGTCCCACCTCCTTCCATTACTCTAGGTCCGAACACACTCCAGGTCGTAGATTCCACGAAGCTCCTCGGCATCACCATAGACAACAAACTAAATTGGAAACCACACGTCAGTGAAGTTATCAAATCCTCCAGTTTCCGTCTCCACCTCCTCCGCCGACTCAAGTCCCTCGGAGTTCCTGCACACGAGCTCCTCAGTGTTTACACAACATTCATACTTCCCAAGCTCACCTATGCCTCCCCCACCTGGTCTTCTTCCCTAAATGCCACACAACGTAAACACCTAGAAAAAGTGCAAAAGAGGGCATGCAAGATTATTCTCTCCCCTTCCTACTCCACATATCAAGAAGCGCTCAACACACTGACCCTTTCGACTCTCACTGACCATCACCATGACCTCATCTGCAAATTTGGTAAGAAGCTTCTACACCATCCCCGACACCGGCTCCTACTACCACCTGAGATCCCTAGTCCGAGAATTGCTGTTCGACACCACAACCGCATCCAGCCCATAAGTGCACGAACTGATCGCTATAAGAACAGCCCAGTCCCAACCATTGTAAAAATTATCAATAATTTGTAATAAATCAGTGTATTCACTCCCAGTAAACACTCCTCCTTGCACTGTCACTATGTTGAAATGAACTGTAGTTTGAGCTTTTCCCCATCTAGTTATTATATGTCTTATTTGTGTCACTTATGTTACTTGTATAATATTTGTAATTCGTAACCCATTCCCCAAATATGTAACTGTATATTTTCAGCCTTCTGGCTGCCAAGCTCTTTCAATAAACCGTTAATTATTATTATGATTATTAGTAGTAGTAGACTGGTGCAGGCGTAGTATGTTGGTGGTGCTGCTGGGCTGGGGGCCCAACGGGTAAGGTGGCCGGTTTGACTCCGTCTATGCTGATGGTATCATGTCTGCCATTCCGGGTAATCGTCAGGAACTTTGCTGAACGGGTACCCACCTGGAAGAGTCCATCGTAGGGAGCGTTGTAGTGGGTTGTGGTGAGCATCATGCCTGACGAAAACATACTCGGCTGTTAGTAGTGCAGGAGGGATGTGTTCAGGGCGCTGAGGAGGCTGGCGTGGAGCAGTAGCTCTGAATGCAGAAACTGCTTGTCGTAGCTTTTGGAGTAAGTCGTGACGAACGGCAGGAGTGGTTTGGTGGAAGTCAGGAGGGAGTGAGAAATCCCCGGGTAGGCGAAGGGGCTCGCCTAGGGTGAGATCTGCTGGGCTACAGTCCATATCTTCCTTATGTGACGCACGTATACCGAAGAGCACTAAGGGAAGCGCATCAGTCCAGCTGTAAGGGTCGTGCTGTGCCTTGAGTGCGTCCTTCAGCGGCCGGTGAAACCGCACTACCATGCCGTTGGCTTGAGGGTGGTATGCGGTAGTGTGTTGCCTACACGTGCCGAGGAAATGTAGGAGGTCCTGCCAGAGTTGACTCAAACTGGGCTCCTCGGTCAGTGATGACGGTTGCAGGGGGGCTGAAACGGGAAACCCAACCGGTCATGAAGGCACGGACGGTAGTCTCTGCTGTAGCATTGGGCACTGGAATGGCTTCTGTCCACTTGGTGAAACGGTCGATGCAGGTGAAGATGTAGGTGCTACCGTAGGACGATGGAAGAGGTCCCATGATGTCGAGGTGTACTACTTGAAAATGTCCTTTGGGAATATGGAAGGTTTCTAAGGGGGCCTTTATGTGATGATGTATTTTGGAGGACCGGCAGGCCAGGCACTGGGCAGCCCATTTCTTAGTATCAGTCTTGATGCCGGGCCAGACGACACGTTGCGTGAGGAGGCGCTGGGAGGCCTGCACACCCGGGTGGCTGAGACCATGGATGCGGTTGAAAACAGCGTGGCGGTGGACGTGAAGCACGAACGGTCTAGGCTGCCCACAGGAAACGTCGCACCACAATTTTATGTTCGTTCCAGGAACAGGGAGTTCTTGGAGTGTGAGGTCAGAGGGGGATGTCTTGTATGCTTCCAGGTCTTCGTAGTTCTCTTGAGCCGCGGCTAGGTGCCCATAATCAATGGGTGGAGATGAGGGAAGAATGTTGGATATACAACGAGAGAGGGCGTCGGAGATCTCGTTGTGGCTGCCTTTAATGTGTTGGACGTCGCTGGAGAACTCTGAGATGTAAGCCAAGTGGCGCAGGACACGAGGTGTATGTGACTGGGAAGCTGAAACGAAGGCGTGGACGAGGGGCTTGTGATCAGTGAAGATGGTGAACTGACGGGCCTCGAGGAAGTGCTGGAAATGTTTGACAGCCGGGTATATGGCCAGGAGTTCTGGATCAAAGGTGCTGTACTTGAGGTGTGGTGGTTGAAGCCGTTGTGAGAAGAAAGCAACGGGCGTGAGAATTCCGTTGATCTTCTGCTGTAAGACGGCGCCCACTGCAGTAGAAGAAGCGTCTGTTGTGAGTGTGGTCCGGGCGTTAGGTGCCGGGTGGGCCAGGAGGGTGAGGCGTGGAATGTGCTGTTTGATAGTGGTGAATGCCGTAACAGCCTCTTGAGTCCACACGAGAGGCTTGTGAGACTTCTTTGGAAGTCCCTTGAGAAAGTCGTAGAGGGGGACTAGGACGGTGGCAGCGTTGTCGATGAAGCGGTGGTAGTAGTTGACTAAACCCAGGAATTCTCGGAATTTCTTCGCCGTTTCAGGTTTGGGGAACTTCCTAATGGCAGTTATCTTCTGTGGTAGGGGTTGTATGCCACTGGGCGAGACTCTGTGACCGAGGAAGTCGATGGAGGAGGCTCCAAAGACGCACTTAGCAGGATGAACTTTCATGTTGTTGTTCTGCAGGCGTTGAAGGAGGAGTTGTAGGTGGTGCTGGTGCTTGGCAGGCGTCGAAGATGCGATGAGGATGTCATCAATGTAGACAGTGACAAAATCGAGGTCGCGAAGCATATGGTCCATGTACCTCTGGAAAGTCTGTGCTGCATTGCACAGGCCAAAACTCATGAAAGCATACTCGAAGAGTCCGAACGGAGTGGTGATGGCTGTCTTCTGGGTATCTGCAGGTGCTACAGGGATCTGATGGAAGGCACGCTCCAAGTCGATCTTCGAGAAGATAGTCTTGCCATGAAGTTTGTGGTGGAAGTCCTGGACATGCGGAATAGGGTACCTGTCAGGTTTGGTGACGAGTTTCAGGGCTCTATAGTCGCCACACACCCTCCCGGGTGTTTGCTTAGGAACCATGTGAAGAGGCGATACCCATGGACTCTTTGAAGGACGGATGATGCCGTCTTGCAGTAGTTTATTGAATTCTGCTTTGGCTGTGTTCAGGAGCTCAGGGCGCAGGCGGCGAAGGTGTGGGAAGACTGGTGGACCATTCGGTTTCGATGTGATGGAAAATTCCCGACGTAGGTGGTGGGGGTAGAGAGACTCGGGGTGAGAAAAGCTCCTTGAATTCGTCGAGCAGGGAGGAGAACTCGTTGGAAGGCGCAAGACAGGTGATAGTGTCGGTGTGACTGGCACGAGAACCCTGGAACTTGCATGCTGTAGGCTCATGGATAAGGCATAGATGGCTTGGGTCGACGCCGAGCTTGTGGAAGGTGAGGAAGTCGAAACCAAGGATGGGTTGAGACACGTCTGTGATCATGAATAACCAACGCAGAGTCTTGGGCAGACCGAGGTCTAAGGCGAGGGTGTGTACGCCGTAGGAGGCAATGGGGGTACCGTTGGCAGCGAACAGGTCATAAGAGGTTGCTTTAACGTGTCTTGTAGTGAGGGAGAGATGATGCTGACTGATGAACCTGTGTCGACGAGGAACTTCTTGCCGGAGGTGCGGTCGGTGACGTGCAGTAATGAGACGCCTGAAGGGAGGGGGGGCTGAGGCGTCTACCAGCCTCCCTTGTTGCCGTTTCCTCAGTAGATGCAGTGGGGCTCACAGTTTTGAGCATTGGGGCCGAAAGTCCGGTGATACCAGCAGAGGGTATATTTGTTGTGCTGGGGGCTGGCTGCTGTGCGTCAGGACTTGTAGGGCGTGGCCCGTGAGTCAGGAACTGGCCCAGCAGCGGGTATGGAGGAGCAGAACTGCTCAATGGTGTCCATCCTGCGGTTCAAAGTTTGCAACAGGTCCCTGATGTCTTGTGAGGTATTACTCGGCTGAGGGGTGTTGACCCAGCTTACAAGTTCGGAGGTAGGTACTGGTGTGACCGTGGGGTTGTCCGCGGCGGCAAGGCACGCAGCAGCGCACTTGTTGAAAATTCTGTCTGCCGCGGTTGCATGTAGTTCTGGTGCCGTAGAGTAATCTACTGCAGACAGGATGGTGCGAACTTGTGTGGGTAGCTTTTGTGTGTGAAGCTGGCGCAGGATAGAGTCAGGAAGTCTGTCTGTGTGCTGGGAGTTCAACCTACACATCTCCTCCCAGAGAAGTCCCGGAGTTGAGTTTCCAAGGGAGATAGAAGATAGGTTCTGTAGGATACTGGGGCGGGTCCGTTGGTAATGCGTTTTTAAGGCATCCCGCAGGGTGGCGAATTTGTTGTTCGCTGGAGAGTTGGAGATGGTCTGTGAGACTTGTGTGTGGCGACTTCAGTGGGCAAGGAACAGAGCAGGGCGCCGTACTTTTGCTCGTCTGTTGCTGTAGAGCTGATGAGGGTTGCTTCCACATGAACTAACCAGTCCTCTACGTTGTGGTTGAAGGTCGGTAGAGAGATCCGTCCGTCCATTCTTGCGGGAGTATATCACACCTGTTAGGGAAAGAGGATGGATGGGTGCTTGTTCCGACCCCCTTCCTTATTCACAATCTCCTGGGAGGGAGGTGAACAGTTACAGGGGGGACTTCGGGACGAATACACTTTTTAGGGTGCAGGTCCTTAGGCCAGAACTAAAAAAACAAAAGAAAAATAGGAGAATAGGCACAAGAGCCCAAACCACGTTTGGAATATCGCACAATAGTTGCTCTCCAGCTGTGATGTGGGTCACTCACACCGCCAGTGGGGAGAACAAACTAATGCTCTATAAACCTTACGGTCGTGAGATGGTGTCGTTGTGGAGTAGTGGCGTAGTGAGTGATGCAGGTAAGGCGGTTGTCCTAGGCTGGAAGCAGGCAGGACGATCTTCTCAGCCCCAGGAGTAAGGCAGCAGAAAGGAGTGTGGTATTCACGGCTCCAGGGGTCACCAATTGTAGCGTACTGTAAGTGGCCAGTTGTTAATTCTCTTTAGTTGTCTATTTTCTCTTTGTATGGGCACACAAACACACGTACATGTAGATATCTCACACTCAGGAATGAGGTAGAACAGAAACTCACAATGCGCTTTCTGTATATATGTTGTTGTACAGTGCAGTGCTTAGGAGTGACTAGGTGAGGAGTAGCTTGCTCAGAGGTCCTGTAGGGCGAGGAGGTTTCTGAGGAAGCTGGGTGGTGAGGAGCTGTTGAGAGATGTTGCTGGTCCGGTAGCCGAGTGTAGAATGAGTTCCCCGGGGGGGGGGGGGGGTACTGGGGATTCTGGCTACTGCGCCGTTAGGCTGTTTCGGCCGAAGCTGATTGATTGGACTTCTTCCTTTTCTTGTTTCTTCTTTTGCTTTTCAATTTCCATTCTTCTTCCTGGTTGTTTTATATATGTATGTTTATATGCTGCATTTATTGAATGTATATATTATATATTATGTTACTTCTTACGAAATGTGTTAGGCACGTTGTAACCAAGAACAGAGAATAAACAGCCAGCCAGACAGACCATGTGACTCTTCATTCTCCCATTAAATAACCCAAGATACTACACTGGCGACGAGGATGGGATTCTCAAAGTGTTGGTGAAGTCCTTGAAGAGAGGATAGTGACCACTTAAGGGAAGGCTACTCTGAACCTGGAGAATTTAAGTGAAGAGAGCAACCATGGCTGGCGTCAGTGGATGCATCGGACGAGTGGGGGAGTATGATGCAGACAAGGAAGATTTCACATCATATTGTGAGAGAATGGACTTCTTTCTGGCAAATGAATTAATGGACGACGGTGGGGATGCGGAGAAGAGAAAAGTCCTTGAAAAGAAAAGGAAAGCAATCTTTTTGACAGAGGTAGGAGCTAATGTTTATTCTACTCTGGTCAATCTGCTTACTCCAGACAAACCCAAAGACTCCTCACTGATTCAGATTACCAAGATTCTGAAGCAACATTTTGATCCTGCTCCACTTGAGATCGCTGAAAGTTACAGATTTGGCACCAGAGATAGAGGTAAAGATGAATCAGTAAGTAATTATATAGTAGCTTTGAAGTTATCCATTCACTGTAACTTTGGACAGTTTTTGAACCGAGCTCTAAGAGACAGGTTTGTAATAGGCCTGAATTATGAAAAAATACAGAATAAGTTAATGAACACCACTAACTTAACTTTTGAAAGTGCATGTCAGATAGCTACAAGCATGGAATTGGCAGAGAAAAACACCAGAGAATTTGTTCCCAATGCTGGTAGTGAAACAGTTGGCAGTAGTGGCTCAGTGTGTAAAGTAACTGTAGCCAAAAGGAATAAGTATGCCACAAAACAAGGAACACATGCTGATTTAAAATGTAAGAGGTGCCGAGGGAAACATGAAAGCTTTCAGTGTAAGTTCAAAAATTCAAAATGTTACAATTGTCAACGTATTGGACATATTGCTCCTGCCTGTAGAAGTGATAGAGGTAGAGTATATGCAGTTGAAGGTGGAGAGAAGGAAATGAAAAACAGTATTCATGAGTGTGTTAGTAATTTTGGATCTGATAATGATGCGAGCGCCCATGTGTTTACTATTTACACCAGTCGTGAAGAGAAAGTTAAACATAGGTATAATGTGGACTTGTGTATTAATGACACACCTGTAACCATGGAAATGGATACTGCAGCTGATTTCTCCATAATGAGTAAAGATATGTATGAGAAACTATTTGCGCATGTGCCTTTAGAAGACTCAGGTGTCAAGTTGAGAACTTATACTGGAGAGATTTTGAACACAGAAGGTAAATTAGAGTGTGAGGTAAAGTACAAAAATCAGAATTTAAAGTTGCCATTAATTATAGCTAGTTATGTGAATAGACCAACTCTGTTAGGTAAGAACTGGTTGTGTTAACTTGAGATGGACTGGAAGGAGATATTTAGTGTTAGAATGTGTAACAGTATTCCAGGTCTTGAGAAATTGCTTGAAAAATACAAGATTTTATTTGTAAAGGGACAGGGTGGTATAAAGGGTTATGAAGCTCATATCACCATTGACAAAGATGTTACACCCATATATGCTAAGTCCAGACCTGTTCCTTATTCATTGAAAGGTGAGGTTGAGAAGGAATTCGACAGACTTGTGAGTGAGGGAATTATTGTGAAAACCGCCAAGAGCAATTGGGCTGCTCCAATAGTAATTGTACCTAAAGCTGATAAATCTGTTAGACTATGTGGTGATTATAAAGTTACCATTAACCAAGCTGTTGAGGATGAGCAATATCCCTTACCCACATCTCAAGATTTGTTTGCTGCACTAACAGGTGGAACCATTTTCACTAAGTTAGACTTGTCCCAAGCATATGCTCAAGTCTCTGTTGATGCTGAAAGTCAACAGTACCTTACCATCAACACTCATAAAGGATTGTATAAGTTCAAAAGGTTGCCTTATGGTGCTAAGAGTGCACCAAAGTTATTTCAGTGCATCATGGACAAAATTCTTGTGGGTCTTCCCAATGTGTTATGTTTTCAGGATGATGTCCTTATTGTTGACAGTGACATCCAAAATCATGTCAAAACCCTAGCCACAGTATTCGAAAGATTGTTGGCACACAATGTCAGGCTCAACAAGAGCAAATGTTCATTCCTAGCTAAAGAAGTAACTTATCTTGGCTACAAAGTGAATGCAGAAGGGCTGAGACCTATAGAAGATAAAGTAGGAGCCATAGTAAATTTACCTGCTCCAAAAAATGTCAGTGAATTGAAAGCTTTCCTAGGTATGATACAGTATTATTCAAGGTTCTTGAGTGGACTTTCATCAGTTTTAGCCCCTCTGCATGAACTCTTAAGGAAAGGGATACCATGGAAATGGAACAGTGCAACTCAGAAGTCATTTGAAGATTGTAAAGCTGCTCTGTCTAGTACTGATGTTTTGGTCCCCTATGATACCAGTAGAACACTAAAGCTTGCTTGTGATGCATTGGGCTATGGATTAGGTGCTGTCATAAGTCACATAATGGATAACGGTGAAGAAAGACCCATTGCATATGCCTCGAGAACTCTTACCCAAAGCGAGAAAAATTATGCACAAATAGAGAAAGAGGCTTTGTCTATCATATTTGGAGTAAAGAAATTTCACCAGTATCTATATGGGAGGAATTTTGTTTTAATAACTGATCACAAGCCTCTCTTGGCAATTTTGGGTCCTAAATCACCTGTTCCTACACTTGCTGCAGCAAGAATGCAGAGATGGGCTTTGATATTGTCGGCATATGACTATGAGATACAGTACAGACGTTCAGATGATCATTCCAATGCAGATGCTTTGTCAAGGTTGCCAGGTAGTGGATCAAATGATGGAGTAGAGCCTAAGGTTTATGCTGTAACCATGATAGCAGAAGATTTTCCAGTCACCTCCGGAATGATTGCTCATGAAACTAGGAAAGATGTTGTATTAGGAAGAGTCCTGGAGTATACACTAAATGGATGGCCAGAGATTTGTCCATCCTTAGACTTTCAACCGTATCATTTAAGGAGATGTCAATTATCAGTAGAACAGGGATGTGTGTTGTGGGGTATGAGGGTGTTAATTCCACAGTGTTTTAGAGGGCAAATTTTGAATGAACTGCATTTTGAACATCCAGGTATATGTGCTATGAAAGCACTGGCCAGAAGTTTTGTGTGGTGGCCTAAACTGGATGGTGAAATAGAAATGATGGTACGTGAGTGCTCTGTTTGTCAGAATGTTAGGAGTATGCCACCCAGCACACCTTTGAAAACCTGGAAATGCCCTACCTGTCCCTTCCAAAGAGTACACATTGACTTCTGTGATAAGGGAACAGACAAATTTCTTGTATTAATTTATAGTCATTCAAAGTGGATTGATGTTAAGCACATGTACAGTACTAATGCTGGTAGCACCATTGATGAATTAAGATTAATGTTTGCAGAACATGGAATACCAGAAGAGGTAGTTTCTGACAATGGTCCTCCATTCCAATCATCAGAGTTTAAAAACTTCATGAGATTCAATGGTGTAAAGCATAGTGTTATATATATGTATGTTTATATGCTGCATTTATTGAATGTGTATATTATATATTATGTTACTTCTTACGAAATGTGTTAGGCACGTTGTAACCAAGAACAGAGAATAAACAGCCAGCCAGACAGACCATGTGACTCTTCATTCTCCCATTAAATAACCCAAGATACTACACTGGTCTTCTTCTGGAATATTCTCATACACTTCTATAAACGGCGTTAAACATAGTGTAATATAATCGGGTTTAATTTTGGCTTCTTCTTTTTCCGTGGTCTTCTTGGGGTCTTGATTTTTGCTTGTTGTGGTCTTGTTCTGGTCTTGCTTGGTCTTTTCTTCATTTTTCACTACAAGGAGAGCCTCCTTGTAGCTCAGTCTTTCCTTAGTCCGCAGCTTGGCCACCCTGCACTCCTCCCTCCACTTGGGACACTCCCGGTCGGAGGAGGAGTAAGGGCCACCACAAGCTGTGCACTTCTTGGCGGCCGCCGAGCAGTTGGTGTCCTGGTGCCCGGGTGTCCCTCAGCTGGAACACACCTCCCGAGCACGACGCTTCCGCGCCAGATGGCCGTGCCTCTGGCATTTGTAGCAACGAGTAGGTCTTCGCTGGTACGGTCTTACTGGGATCTTCTCCCATCCCAGCAAAATGGAGCTTGGAAGTTTCTTTGGGAAGCCAACCAGGGCAGCTGTACTGGTCAGCTTCCGAACTATTGAGAGCTGGTCTCCGATCAGCTCGGCCAGTTCTTCTTTTTCCAGATGTTCGATTTCTGTGTGGGAGATGACTCCCAAAACCAAGTTGTCTTCTATGCAGGCTTCAACTTGGATCTGGATCCCATTGATTTGTCTTATGTTTTCTAATTGCTGGGCCTCTCCCCATTCCGCGAAGGTGACGATAAGGTCACCGCTGTCTCTGCAGACGACCCCTGTCACCCCCGTGATTCCCGAGGAGTCAAAAAACTTCCTCAGGACAAGGAGGTTGAGTTGCTTGCGCGAAGGGCGCTTGACTGGATACAGTCTAACGACCTTCGCCTGGTTGCAGGTGAACATTGTCTGGTTCACGTGGTACCTCGGGAGCAGAGAGAACCTACCTCGCCGAGGTTCAGTTCTCGATGTTCCCTGGTCAAAGTCAAAGTTGTTGAAGATTACTGGCCTCTTCGCCATTAGGCTATTTCGGCCGGAGCTGATGTCTTCTTTCTTCTTCTAATCTTGCTCTTCTTTCTTGCTACAACTAATCTGATGTTCTTGTTTCTTCTTTTCTTGTTGTTCTTGTGTTCTTCTTGTTCTTGGTATTTTGGTTAGTTCTTTCTTCTTGTTGTTTTATTTGGGATGAATTATGGTATGGATGAGTGATATGATGGTGAGTTACTGACAGACCAGATGAAATGGCTTGTCAGGTGACTAGTTTCTCTGTGATTTTTTTTTTTTTTTTTTTTTTTAATGTCTTTTGTAGCCCGTGTCTTTTTGTTTGAATATGTGTTGGTGGGTGTCAGTTTAACTTGATAAATGTGAGTGTTGTATGTAATGATAAGGTTTGAGATGTGTTTCTCATGTTGTATGTTTTAATTTTTTTATATTCATTTTTATTTTCTTTAGGCATGGTTGCATACATATAATAGATATAAAAAGAGTTCATGCGTGTGTCAATCATAGCATGTCGATAAGATGGGTCTCCTTGAGGAAGGTTATTACAGCGTCACTGATGGTGACGTCATCTTGCAATAGGTTGGGTACAGTCAGCACGAAGCCTTGCTCGGCAGCTAGGATAACCAGCTGCCGGCGCTCTGGTTCGTACTGGCTGCACTCAGTCAGAATATGTTTGATGGAGAGAGTTTGGTTGCAAGTGGAACAGATGGGTGGAAAGGACTGGTCAAGGTAGGCCCCTAGGTGGGTCAGATAGGTACAGTTCAGCCTAAGTCTGGCGAGAACGACCTCTTCCCTCCTATTCTTCCTGTATGCTGAGGGCCAGTTACCTATGTTAGGCTTCCAGGTGTTGTGGAGATTTAGCCTAGTCCATTCATGTTGCCACTTTCCAAATGCATATGTCTTCCCCAAGGAGAGACACGACTGAGTCTCCCAGGGCACATTAGTTGTCTCCCCGAGACCCACAGTCGCTCTTGCTAATCTGTCTGCCTGTTCATTGCCCCAAATGTTACAATGCCCAGGCGCCCACACCAGCACAATATTCTTGGCACACTCATGTAATTTATTAATAATGTTGCCCTGTATTTCATTGCTGGTAGTATCACCACCTTCAATTGCTTTAAGAGCTGACATTGAATCTGAAATGACAGCAACATCACTGACATTGCTTGTTATTGCAATGTCAATGGCTTTACTAATTGCGAACATTTCTGCCGAGAAAATAGTTGTATGCCGCGGCAGGCGGGAGCTCCACTCCTCGTCTCTGCTCCAGATACCGGCTCCAACGTTGTCGTCAGTCTTGGACCCGTCGGTGTACACGTGAGTATAGGCGCTGAATCCTTCAAGAAATTGATAGAAAAATTGCCTCAGGAGCTCAGGATGAAAGTCATTCTTTGCTCCCGGAAGCCACGATGTTTCCACATGGAGGTTGGGGTTCTCCCATGGCGGACACAACGGTGGAACGTATCTATCAACATCTTCGAAATGGATACCAGCACCCTGGCACAAGGTCTGGAGGCGGACAACCGAGGACGGGGACCTACGCAGCTGCAGGAAACGGAAGTTGGCAACAGCACACCAACCTGGGTGGCCTGTGCCGCGCTTCCTAGCCGCACTCAACCCGTACCTTAGCGTCAACATGTCCCTCCTGATGTGAAGTGGAGGGACGTGGGCCTCAACCTCTAGTTTACCTACACGTGTACACCTGTAAGCACCCAGACATAGACGAAGGCATCGGTTCTGTATTCTGGTTAGCCTTGCGAGTGTGGTGTCGCATGCCGAAGCATACAACTGGCATCCATAATCAAGTTTTGATCTGATCAGGGTCTTATACACCATTAATAAAGATTTCCTATCGGCTCCCCATGTAGTACCTGATAAAACTTTCAGGATGTTTGTGACTTTAAGACATTTACTTTCAAGTTCGTTAATGTGGTTTTTCCACGTTAATTTCCGGTCAAAATGAACACCAAGAAATTTTACTGAAGTCTGAAATTTAATAGGAGTATCATTTAATTTTAATACTGGATTTCTAATGTTACGTTTCTTAGTGAAGACTACTCCTACTGTCTTCTCAACTGAAAACCTAAATCCCCATTGTATTGCCCACTGTTCCGCGGCTTTTAGGCCGGCTTGCACCCTTTGTGCAGATACCCTCTCAACTCGAGAAGAGCGCCAGATTGCGCAATCGTCAGCAAACAAGGAGAATTTGAGGTCACTCAAGCTGGGGGCTGGTGATAGGAAATCATTAATAATTATAAGAAATAAAATTGGGCCCAAAACGCTACCTTGTGGAACTCCATTTTCTTAGACAAATGTGTCTGACTTTACGTTACCTTTTAATTTGACGGAAAAAGTCCTGTCTTGCAAAAAATTATTAATGAAAATTGGCAAATTACCTCTCAGACCCAAGGCGTGGAGCTTCATCATGAGGCCAGTCCGCCATGTCATGTCGAAAGCTTTTTCTATGTCTAAAAATACTGCAATTAATGTTTCTTTACTGCAAAGAGCTTTTGAGATGTCAGTTTCAAGACTTATTAAATGATCTAGTGTGCTTCTACCTTGGCGGAAACCACACTGTCGATCATTCAATAAGTTGTTACTTTCCAAAAAATACATTAGTCTACGCTTTATCATACGTTCCATGACCTTACACAGACAGTTTGTGAGCGAAATCGGACGGAATGAGTTGGTGTTATTCGGGCATTTGCCCCTCTTCGGGATCGGTACGACATGGGCAAAGTGCCATGAGTTTGGAAACGTTCTGGACGTCCAGATCTCATTGTACACTTCTAGCAATTTGTCCAGGTTTCCCTGGTCAAGGTGCTTAATCATCTCGTATCGTATACCGTCAGGTCCAGGAGTAGAGCCCTTGCCCTTATTAATAGCAAAGGAAAGTTCCTCTGGGGAAAATGCTCGATTGTAGCCCTGTTCGTCCCCGTTCTCGAAGTCGAGATGCAAGAGCTCGGCACGATCACGGAACACGCCGAAGCGTGGATCATGATTGGTGGAGCTACTGGCATCTGCAAACTTCTGGCCTAGGGTGTTGGCAATGGCCTGGGGATCGTCGAGAATCCGCCCTCCACTACTCACCTGTGGGATAAAACTCCTTCCTCCTTTGGATCTGACCCGGTTTATAGCGGACCATACCTCAGAGGAAGGGGTATCCTTGTTAATAGTGGAGACGAACGCCCGCCAAGACTCTCTCTTACACTCCCTGAGAACTCTCCTAGCCTTGGCTCTAGCTTTTTTATACTCAATTAAGTTTACAAGTGATGGAATTCTATTAAATAAACGGCAACTCCTATTTCGCTCACAGACAACTCGTCGGCAGTCTGGTGTCCACCATGGAACTCCAGGCCTGTGGGTTTTTGCAGAAGTCTTAGGAATTGTTAAATCTGCAGCGTGTATTATAGCTTGTTGAATGTGTGTAATTTTGGTGTTGATGTCTTGTCCAATGGTGTCTATACGAACGGCTCCTGAGTAGGCCCTCCAGTCTGCTTTCCCAAGGTTGTAGCGGACCTCGGGAGTAGCCGTTGGGGCGCCACACTCATAAGAAATGCAGATCGGAAAATGGTCACTACCCAGAGAGTCGTCGTATGTAGAAAATTTACAATCTAATAGCAAGGCAGCATCAACTATAGAAAGATCTATAGCCGACGCTGTGCCAAATCGTTCGTCCACTCGAGTCGCACTACCGTCATTCAGAAGAGACAGGTTGGAGTTGAGGACAGCTGCAGCCACCTGCTCTCCCCTCCCGTCACTCCGGACACTGCCCCACCGCAAATGGTGAGCATTGAGGTCGCCGAGGATCATTTTCTTTCCTGGCAGTTGGTTAAATAGTTCCTCAAGCTCACCATCGACAATGAGCCCGCCCGGAGGACAGTATAGTGAACAGATGGCAACATAGTCAGTCCGAATCTTAACTCTGCACGCCAGAGCCTGCAGGTTTACGTTCAGACTGACTCTTTGTTGGGGGAATGAACTCCGAATGTATAGGGCTACCCCCTTAGGTTGTCTCCCCTGTAGGACGTGTAGTTGTCGAATACTGGTGGGTCGCTGTGACCCGCAAGTAGCGTCTCTTGTAGGCAAAAAACGTCCGGCCGGAATAATGACATAAGTAAATGAAATTGAGCATTTTTATTCCTAGCACCTCTGCAATTCCACTGGATGATACTGAATTTTAAGTCTGAGAGTTGATATGGCCAGCGTTTTGGGCTTTATATTTCTTTCCTCTTGTATGTAGGGGGGAAAGGGGTGAAGGGGGATGATCCCCCTCATCAGGTGAGCAGTCTCCCGGCTCCAAAGAGCCAGTACTCTGCTCAGCAGGGGCTCCCTGCCCCGGGGGTCTTTCAACAATGTGAAAGAGTGGTGGTTGTGATGAGTCTCTTCTCATGTTTACTAGTGACTGCGATCTCCTCCTCCTTACGTCGGGGTAGGTAGGGTCGTGAGTCCGTTTGGGTTTTGGGGTCAGGTATAGCGTGTTGATAATTTCGGTCTCGTTATTAGTCATGGTTGTATTAGTGTTCTCGTCTTTGGCGTCTGTGTTTGAATAACCGGTGATTGTGGAGTCAGTCTGTGTTGAGATGGTCCTGGTCTCAGTTTGGGTTCCAATGGTGCACATTTTGGGAGGTGAGGTATTTTTGGATACAGCAGATGCAAAGGACATTCCAGGTGTTGGTGTCTGCAAGGACATCTACACCTGCCTCTTAGCCTCCCTGTAGTCCAAATTGTTCTCTGCTCTCACCTTACTGATCTCATACTCCCTCAGGTAGGAAGGGCACTTCCTGTCTGAGGCAGCATGCTGACCGGAACAGTGGTAGCATTTTTCCTCCGTTTGTGTACAGTCATTGTCCCTGTGTCCAGTCTGAGCACACTTGGAGCATACCTGGGTGTTACGGCAGGCCTTACCAGTGTGTCCAAATCTTTGACAGTTGAAACAACGCATTGGAAATGGAATATATGTTTTGGTCTGGACCCTCTCATATCCTACCAAGACATGAGTGGGCCTAACAAGTCCGTCAAAAGTCAGTACTGCTGTAGTCGATTGTTTACGTTCACCGTCTGTGGTCTTCCTACTAAATACGAAAGCATCGACGACTCCTTGATCTTTCATGTGGTACTTAATTTCGTCATTAGTCATCCCCTGAAATTCGTAGCTGATAACTACAGCCTTACAGGTGTTGAGAAATGCTGGGATATATGGTACCACAGTCGTTGAATGGAAAGTTTTAAGATTCAAGGCGTCTCTCATTTGCTGTGCGTCTTTAACAGTAACTTGGAGTTCGCCTTTTCTTGTCTTTCGGACTTTCTCCACGTCCCCTATCTGATCCTTAATGGCCTTATGTATGATGAAGCCATTAATTTTGTCAAACGAGGTAGACGTGTCAACAGTCCGAAAGTGGATTACTCGGGCCTTCTCAGTTGAAACTTGTATCTGTCGTCTTTGTTGAGTAGTTTGGTCAGTAACCGTTACATTGTCAGTTGTTTTGTTGTTTAGATTGTCAGAGTTTGTCGTTGGTCGTGGCAGTCGTGGGTCATGATTGGCCTCCCGCCTCTGCCTGTCCCTGCCTGGACGAGCAGAGGGGGGCTTGGAGCATCCCCTCCCAGAGGGCATGGTTGGGGTGGCTGGGAACCACCCCTTGGGTACAGCTTTGTTGATACTTTACATATATGATGTTGGTGCACTAAGGTTATGCAAGGCCCTTAAGTGCAAAAAAAAATACTTGTACTTAAGGACGACCCCCGAACAGTGGTGTGCCTGCACGATCACAGACGTCACTGCTGGATTGGCCCAGGTTTTTCCCCGACCCCCACTGGAGACACACAATCCCACTCCGTCAGGTGTGCACCACTGGGGGGGCTCTAGCACGAATACTGAACTAAAAAAAATTCAGCAGGTGCCTCGGCCAGGGTAAGTATTAGAAAAAATTAAAGTAAGAGAGAAAGCCCTCCAACCACGTCAGGAAGGACAACAGTTAGCACTTCCCTCGCAGTTGTGTGGGTCACTCACACTAACTGTGGGGAGGGAATGCTAAGATTGTCAATCTTGAGCGCTCGTGAGGTGTCAAAAAATTTTAAAGTGACAAAGCCACTTTTATAATGAATGATGAATGGATGAATGTATTGTTAATGCTTGCAGTGGCAAGAACAACAACAAGAACAGGGGCAAGTGAATTGCACAAGATGCAGCGGGCTATGGCGGAAAAAACCGTTACAGAAACTGTTCTCGCAAGAACGTCCGTCTCCTCCCGTGTCCAATCAGCCTCTGTTCCCTGGTCAGCCGGGGCCGTATTTATGTGATTTAGGAAACTCAGGATATGAGGTGCTCGAAGCGCGAGGGCCAATCACGGCAGCGGAAGCGTAAGGTGTGAAACGCTCTGATCCTGAGCTGGAAGTTGAAGGTCGAGACTAGGTCGCTGATCGTACCCGTGTTCACTGCATAGACCTAGTCTCTCGGCGTAGCTGGCTGATTGTGACTTGTCATTCTCCCATTAATTAATGCAAGATACTACAGCCTGTAGTGGATACTCTCCCCTACAATTGCTGATTGGTCACCCTCCATCCGCTTAGCAGCTAACCAGCGGCGAGTTCTACAAATCAGCCCTTGTGTTCGAACTGCGCGGTTTATTGGTCAGTTGCCACTTTCATCTCAGCCAATCAGCAGCATTTTTCATCTTTGCATTTCGATTCTTGAACTGGCAGAATTATATAAATACCTCCCCCCCCAACCCCTGCCTCGCCGTGAGGGCAGACACCGCATCTTCGCTACACTCACTCGCCATCCAGCCTCAGCCACATAAATACGGCCCCGGCTGACCAGGGAACATCGAGAACTGAACCTCGGCGAGGTAGGTTCTCTCTGCTCCCGAGGTACCACGTGAACCAGACAATGTTCACCTGCAACCAGGCGAAGGTCGTTAGACTGTATCCAGTCAAGCGCCCTTCGCGCAAGCAACTCAACCTCCTTGTCCTGAGGAAGTTTTTTGACTCCTCGGGAATCACGGGGGTGACAGTGTAACGACCACGGTCATACACGTCAGTTAACGCCAAAATCAAATGATTCATATTACGCTCACTAGCCCACAAAACATGTACCTCTGCTTTATTTTTGAGTCCTCCATCTGAGGAGTCCGTTTTCTCGTCACTTCAAGACGCCTCAGTCCTCCGTTATCCCATTTTCTCTGACTTACTGAAACCAACCTCTCTATAAAATGAATTTGAATGTGAGAGAGAACACCCTGGTTTAGAGTCAGCTTAGATATATCTGTTTACAGTTGAAACATTCAAGATCCATTGTGAGTGGTGTTGAACGCTTCAACTGTCCTTATTGTTAATAAGACGTGTCAAGTTAGTGAGTGTTGAGTCTGCCAGGACCAACGATACCCATCGGTTTCGTTCCCTAAGAATATCCATGAGTTTCTGATCGCGCCTGAAGTTAGATCATTTTGTCGCCCCGACATCAGAGAATCTGATGTTTGTAGTTTAGTTAGAGTCAGTTGTCTATTTAAGAAAGTCATTAATTTCCTGAACTGTTCTGTCAAGTGGTATAATCTCCAAGATCTAACGTCTCCCTGTGAATAGCTCCTTGTTCGCCGCAGGCCTGAGCTTGCAGAGTTGATGTTATCAACGTGTATATTCCACCTTTTCCTGGCAAGCTCAACCTCTGATTAGATTATATGAATAGACATAGGAAATTACCCTGATCAGGAATACCGGAGTTCATAATTAAGTATACGGTGATCCAAAATGGTAGAGAAGGTATGTTGTTGGTAAGATTGACCTTTCTGGCATGAATGTGGAGGCCCAAGCTGCCCAGCAGGCGCACGTATATACCTCTACACGAGGGAGAATCACGCATTCGTGACTCTTCTTCCACGTCTACAGGTATGTTCACGTGTGTTCCACGCCGCCATGTTAACCCAGTTTAACTTAGTCAATTTTGTGAATATCAGTGTTCATGTTTCAACATAGTACCTTCAGTGCCAATTAAGTCAAGTAAAGTAGAGCTCTAGCTATCGTCTGAACCGGTGCCAGACGTATGTTTTGTATAGTGAAGTTAAATATTCACGCATTCGTGACTCTTCTTCCACGTCTACAGACGCGGATGTGTTAGCCACTCTCCTGAGGGTCGATAGCTACCTATGGGCACCATGGTTCTTGAAGACTGTCTCTGAGGGCGCATTTAGAATCCCAGGACACGATTCCCCGGGAAGAGCCCTCACCACTCTGCCAGTGTGTAACGAGTCAACCTCCCTGAGTGCACCTAGCGAGCGAGCCTTCAGCTTGGCGGTCGCTGTAAACAACTCTGGCCCACTGACTCCGCCATGTGATCATGGTCTACCTACTGTTCTTGGTTATATGTATGGAGCCGTATTAATATACATGCTTAGGGATGACTAGCAGAAATATAGTCATCCCAGGTTAAGTATTGAACCACTGAATGAGAGTTCAAGGTACCAGGTTGTTCCTTGCAAACTAACAGGAGGTATTGTATGTTACTATAATTGTGGAGTTAGTCCAATGTGTTATGTATTCATCTGTAGTAATCATGAACGAATAACCTGAGAGTATGAGGTTCTAACCACGAATTGAGTAGGTAATTTGTTCCTTGTTAAAGTAAGACCTGCGGGTCCAGGGTTATTGACAGTGTGTAAGCATTTCTAAATCTTACTTGTCACAGAAATACTACAACAGTGTCCAATAAAGTAATGAGTATTTGGAGGTGTTTAATGAGGTAATAAGTTCTTGAAGTGTTTGATGACTTAATAAGTTAATTTCGGTTCTGTTTAGCCTGAGTGAATCTAAGATGCATCTTCTCCACTCACTGTGTTAATAAACATTGAATTAGTAATCTGAGTATCACCACTCTACTCCTTCTAAACATTGGTTCCCAGAAAATAATACTTACTCACGTGCCTATACATCTACCACACTACCCAAAACCCTTCCATGAGTTCTGTTATATAATGAAAAGTCTGGGTGGTGGCAGCTACCCTTTGTAAGTATAAAAAGTGTTGTACTAAGAATAACATGGTTCCCCAGACTAACCCATGTATAAGAATAGACATAAAGCAAAGTATACTTCAGAAAGGTAAGAACATTGAAACTGAGAATACAATCTATATGACAGGAAATGAAAAGAAACAAATTGCAGTTGTTTTGTCTGAGAGAAAACTCGGCCCGTTACAACAGGGGTCGTCTGCAGAGACAGCGGTGACCTTATCGTCACCTTCGCGGAATGGGGAGAGGCCCAGCAATTAGAAAACATAAGACAAATCAATGGGATCCAGATCCAAGTTGAAGCCTGCATAGAAGACAACTTGGTTTTGGGAGTCATCTCCCACACAGAAATCGAACATCTGGAAAAAGAACTGGCCGAGCTGATCGGAGACCAGCTCTCAATAGTTCGGAAGCTGACCAGTACAGCTGCCCTGGTTGGCTTCCCAAAGAAACTTCCAAGCTCCATTTTGCTGGGATGGGAGAAGATCCCAGTAAGACCGTACCAGCGAAGACCTACTCGTTGCTACAAATGCCAGAGGCACGGCCATCTGGCGCGGAAGTGTCGTGCTCGGGAGGTGTGTTCCAGCTGAGGGACACCCGGGCACCAGGACACCAACTGCTCGGCGGCCGCCAAGAAGTGCGCAGCTTGTGGTGGCCCTCACTCCTCCTCCGACCGGGAGTGTCCCAAGTGGAGGGAGGAGTGCAGGGTGGCCAAGCTGCGGACTAAGGAAAGACTGAGCTACAAGGAGGCTCTCCTTGTAGTGAAAAATGAAGAAAAGACCAAGCAAGACCAGAACAAGACCACAACAAGCAAAAATCAAGACCCCAAGAAGACCACGGAAAAAGAAGAAGCCAAAATTAAACCCGATTATATTACACTATGTTTAACGCCGTTTATAGAAGTGTATGAGAATATTCCAGAAGAAGACCAGTGTAGTATCTTGGGTTATTTAATGGGAGAATGAAGAGTCACATGGTCTGTCTGGCTGGCTGTTTATTCTCTGTTCTTGGTTACAACGTGCCTAACACATTTCGTAAGAAGTAACATAATATATAATATATACATTCAATAAATGCAGCATATAAACATACATATATATAACACTATTTTTCCCTTTCAAAAGAGAGCATGGCTGCTACAAATCCTAAATAAACAAAACTTACAGAATTACATATGGCAGGGAAGAAGAGAATAGAACACAACAAATATAACTTCCTAACTAAACAGTTTTGAAAGGCCTGTTCACAATTCAGATAATTAGAGGTCTAATTTAATTACAGGTCTCCTAACTCTGTTTGATCTTCTAGGACTATTTCCTCCATCAAATTTTACAGGGGTTTTACTTGCACTCTGTGCATTATCAGTGACAGACATATCATCACTACAATCAGTTGACACAGTGAGTGGATGCTGGGAAACATCATCTTTGACATCATCATCATCATGATCATCTGAAAATGTGTCAAGTTTATCATCATGTCCTGGAGCTACATTCATCTCGTCATGTGCCTGAATGATGTGATCCACATGAACATACCTCAAAGAGTTACCACATTTCACTAAATATGTCCTAGATCCACATACCTTGTCAATGACACCAGTTATCCACTTTGCATGTACAGTACCATGACCTTTAGCCATGTTCCTAACTCTCACCCTATCATTTACCTTGAACACTCTTTCACTGGAACGCTTATCATGATACATTTTTTGTTGAGCTTGTTTCCTCTCTACAACTTCAAACAGACTTGGCTTAACTAAACTTAATCTTGTTCTCAACTGTCTCTTCACCATTAATTCTGCAGGAGTACATCCTGTCACACTATGTGGCGTGGTTCTGTATCTGAGTAAGAAATTTGCTAGTCTGTGTTTCATTGATTTTCCTACAGTTCCTTGAATTACCTGCTTGGAAAGTGCTTCCTTTACAATTCTAACTGATCTCTCAGCTGCACCATTAGAGGCAGGATGATAGGGTGGGGTCAGTACATGCTTTACACCATTGAATCTCATGAAGTTTTTAAACTCTGATGATTGGAATGGAGGACCATTGTCAGAAACTACCTCTTCTGGTATTCCATGTTCGGCAAACATTAATCTTAATTCATCAATGGTGCTACCAGCATTGGTACTGTACATGTGCTTAACATCAATCCACTTTGAAAGACTATAAATTAATACAAGAAATTTGTCTGTTCCCTTATCACAGAAGTCAATGTGTACTCTTTGGAAGGGACAGGTAGGGCATTTCCAGGTTTTCAAAGGTGTGCTGGGTGGCATACTCCTAGCATTCTGACAAACAGAGCACTCACGTACCATCATTTCTATTTCACCATCCAGTTTAGGCCACCACACAAAACTTCTGGCCAGTGCTTTCATAGCACATATACCTGGATGTTCAAAATGCAGTTCATTCAAAATTTGCCCTCTAAAACACTGTGGAATTAACACCCTCATACCCCACAACACACATCCCTGTTCTACTGATAATTGACATCTCCTTAAATGATACGGTTGAAAGTCTAAGGATGGACAAATCTCTGGCCATCCATTTAGTGTATACTCCAGGACTCTTCCTAATACAACATCTTTCCTAGTTTCATGAGCAATCATTCCGGAGGTGACTGGAAAATCTTCTGCTATCATGGTTACAGCATAAACCTTAGGCTCTACTCCATCATTTGATCCACTACCTGGCAACCTTGACAAAGCATCTGCATTGGAATGATCATCTGAACGTCTGTACTGTATCTCATAGTCATATGCCGACAATATCAAAGCCCATCTCTACATTCTTGCTGCAGCAAGTGTAGGAACAGGTGATTTAGGACCCAAAATTGCCAAGAGAGGCTTGTGATCAGTTATTAAAACAAAATTCCTCCCATATAGATACTGGTGAAATATCTTTACTCCAAATATGATAGACAAAGCCTCTTTCTCTATTTGTGCATAATTTTTCTCGCTTTGGGTAAGAGTTCTCGAGGCATATGCAATGGGTCTTTCTTCACCGTTATCCATTATGTGACTTATGACAGCACCTAATCCATAGCCCAATGCATCACAAGCAAGCTTTAGTGTTCTACTGGTATCATAGGGGACCAAAACATCAGTACTAGACAGAGCAGCTTTGCAATCTTCAAATGACTTCTGAGTTGCACTGTTCCATTTCCATGGTATCCCTTTCCTTAAGAGTTCATGCAGAGGGGCTAAAACTGATGAAAGTTCACTCAAGAACCTTGAATAATACTGTATCATACCTAGGAAAGCTTTCAATTCACTGACATTTTTTGGAGCAGGTAAATTTACTATGGCTCCTACTTTATCTTCTATAGGTCTCAGCCCTTCTGCATTCACTTTGTCGCCAAGATAAGTTACTTCTTTAGCTAGGAATGAACATTTGCTCTTGTTGAGCCTGACATTGTGTGCCAACAATCTTTCGAATACTGTGGCTAGGGTTTTGACATGATTTTGGATGTCACTGTCAACAATAAGGACATCATCCTGAAAACATTACACATTGGGAAGACCCACAAGAATTTTGTCCATGATGCACTGAAATAACTTTGGTGCACTCTTAACACCATAAGGCAACCTTTTGAACTTATACAATCCTTTATGAGTGTTGATGGTAAGGTACTGTTGACTTTCAGCATCAACAGAGACTTGAGCATATGCTTGGGACAAGTCTAACTTAGTGAAAATGGTTCCACCTGTTAGTGCAGCAAACAAATCTTGAGATGTGGGTAAGGGATATTGCTCATCCTCAACAGCTTGGTTAATGGTAACTTTATAATCACCACATAGTCTAACAGATTTATCAGCTTTAGGTACAATTACTATTGGAGCAGCCCAATTGCTCTTGGCGGTTTTCACAATAATTCCCTCACTCACAAGTCTGTCGAATTCCTTCTCAACCTCACCTTTCAATGAATAAG
Source organism: Homarus gammarus (assembly GCA_958450375.1). Classification (NCBI taxonomy): domain Eukaryota; kingdom Metazoa; phylum Arthropoda; class Malacostraca; order Decapoda; family Nephropidae; genus Homarus; species Homarus gammarus. The sequence goes on along the minus strand of CAUDMG010004046.1, from coordinate 634,821 downwards.
GAACAGGTCTGGACTTAGCATATATGGGTGTAACATCTTTGTCAATGGTGATATGAGCTTCATAACCCTTTATACCACCCTGTCCCTTTACAAATAAAATCTTGTATTTTTCAAGCAATTTCTCAAGACCTGGAATACTGTTACACATTCTAACACTAAATATCTCCTTCCAGTCCATCTCAAGTTAACACAACCAGTTCTTACCTAACAGAGTTGGTCTATTCACATAACTAGCTATAATTAATGGCAACTTTAAATTCTGATTTTTGTACTTTACCTCACACTCTAATTTACCTTCTGTGTTCAAAATCTCTCCAGTATAAGCCATAAAGACCACCAGTACGAAGGCAGGAGCAGCCTTCACTATAGAAGGAGGCAACATGTTCCTTTGGAGAACCTCAGATGGATGCTCTACTTGGCAAGTTGAGCTAGCTGCCATACTTGGAGCCCTAAGACACGCTTCCATAAACAGTCAACAAGGCATTGTGATACACACTGACTCACGATGTGCTATTGAAGCACTACAATGCAGAGAGCAGAGACAACATTCATCTCATAACATCCGTTATTGGACTACTGCAAGGTTTAAAACTACAAGATTGGCAAGTTATCATTAACTGGGTGCCCGGTCACATAGGAATCCCCGGGAATGAACGAGCTGATGCTGCTGCCAAGGCTGCGTAAGAACAGCGAAACATTGAGATGAACATCCTGCCCAGTCAGGAGCAGATAAAGAAGACCACAATAACACTGCCCAGTGGAAAATAGAGAAACATAGAAGATTAACACCAGTATCACGATCGGCCAGGTGGTACTATCTGGTCACGAATTATGAGAGACCACCATTCATGAAGGATATAACAAGAAGGGAAGAAGTCAACTTCCACTGACTGAGACTGGGATACCCATGCATTTGGGAAATAATTGTATCAGCACCAGCAGAGCAGTGCATGTGCAAGACCTGCGACAGCGGAGCAGAAAACACACTGCAGCACTACCTCATAGAGTGCCCTGGAACACAATTAGCTAGGAGAAACATACAACCACCTATCACAGCAGAGAAGGTTGCCAGAAAGCTGACCACCAACCACTCTCAAGAAACCCTACAGTTTCTTACCAAGCATCCTCCCCACACTAGTGGTGGAGATGTGCATTTAACCAAAAAGACGCTGGTGTTTTATCCCAGCAGTGGGTGGACCAGCATTTTAGCTTAAGGTCCGCGTAGGGAATATTCCTACAAATCAATTAAAAAAAAAAAAGCCGTGAGGGCAGACAACACCAAGTTCTTAAGCAGTGAAGACCTCCTCTAACGAAGCTCCTCCACAGCAACTCCTCTACTATGCAGCAACTTCCCAACACCTGACAGCTCTGTACATATAATACATATAAAAAAAACGCCATTGTGAGTTTCCTTTCTCACCTTCATCCTGAGTGCGAGATCTCCCTTAGTATACTTGTGTATGTGGCCATAACAAAGAGAATTGACACACACAAAGAGAAATTAGACAACTGGCCACATACACAGCGCAACAAACAATATTAATCTACACCACGAAGATGTGTGCTGTACTGAAAGTTTTAAACTTGTCATTTTAGTGTTTTAAATTAATGAAGAACCTTGTACAAAGAAACCCTATAGTATTTCCATGTTAAGCTGGCCCATAAGTCCCGCCCCCCCCCCCCTCCCCCTCTGTAGCTACAAATGGCTAATTGGTTCCCCTGAGCATTTTACCTCCCCCTGGACTGCGCATATACTGTATAAGCGCATATTTAAATTGACCTGTTATAATATACAGGGTGTGTTTAAAATTTTCTAACATCCTCTCTTGAGTGCTAATGCCTTGAAATGATGTGCATTTTGATAATCCGTATATTTTAGATAATAACAGGTCTGTTTACCAATTGTGAACACATTAAGTTTAATTTTCCTATGAACCAACCGGCTATTAGTATAGAAAAAGGGCGGGGCCTACGGGCCAGATTAGTGTCATTTTATCTACTGGAGAACACACCACTTTGGGCTTGAGACGAGGAATGGTGGGCTTGTGGTGACTACAGGGCTCTTAACAATATTATGAGACCAGATCGTTACCTGATTCCTCACATTCAAGACTTTCATTCCAAACTGCATGGATCACAAGTGTTCTCAGAGATCTATCTTATTCGAGCATTCTGTCAGATCCCGGTTGCACCTGAGGATGTTCCCAAGACCGCCATTATTACACCATTTGGCCTATTCGAATTTGTTAACATGCCTTTCGGTTTAAGGAACGCTGCTCAAACATTCCAGCGATTTGTGGATCATGCATTCAGGGATCTAAAAAGCACTTGCCTCCTGCTATTGTGAAATGCACCTAGTGTGGCAGCATTATGCTAGTGTTAAGGTGCAGGCATTGCCTGTTCCCTCTCACTTTCAGCTACCACTGCTGGCTAGCCCTCATGGCGAACAGGGAATCAACTTGCATATGTCTTCCCCTGCCAGTACACAACCTCTTCACCATCAAGAGTCCTACTGTGCCGCCTTGTGGCACCATACGGTGACTGGGTGCCTTGTGGGCCCAGGCTAGACCAACAGAGGATCTCGGAGTAGCAGTGGGCCCTAGAGGGACGGCGCATAGACCCAATGGCATGTGGACACGTCCTGGCGCCTACCCTGCTGCCTTGCTGATTAACCTTGGTTAAGGCTAAGGGAGTAAACCCCTAACAAAAACTCTGCGGTGAAGCCCCGCATCAGGCAGACATGCTTGCAGAGCTCCAACAAGACCTCAACGGTGGTATAGGAGGAAAAGGTGATCACCATGGGAACCCAACAACTACACCGACTATACCGGCGGACGAAGGCAATGTATGATGAACAGGCTACTAAGGCAAAACCCAACAAACTGGGCTATCAGCAGTCCATTGCAACTATCCCTTTCCCCAGTCGTTGCAACACTTGCACCACAGGATCAGGAAAAGGGAGAGCCAAGATGTGTGGCTGCAGCCTGCGCTCCTTCCTCACCACATAAATCATTTCTCGCGCAGCCATCATCCAGCTCATCAAACCCCCTATACCCCCCAAAAGTCCCATGGAGACAGACAAGTGGCAACGGGGACAGGCAGTGATGACTGCCGAGTGTCTCTAAGTTGCATTTGTTTTTGTTTTAACGGGGATTAGCCTACCCGGGCACAGGTCACTGATCCACACCGGGGCCTGGGGGAGGGGAGGGTGGGGAGGGGGGTGAAAATGTAATAATAATAATAATAATAATAATAATAATAATAATAATAATAATAATTAATTGTAAATAGAATTTATAATAAAAATACAAAAAATTATAAATGAAATAATAATAATTCATAGAAAATAAAATTTATCATAAAAATAAAATAAAATAATAACCACTAATAATAATAAAGAACTATAAAGAAATACAGGTTGACACAGGGGCACAGGTCACCGACCCACATTGGGACCTGGGGGGGGGGGGTAATAATAATAATAATAATAATAATAATAATAATAATAATAATAATAATAATAATAATTCACAGTAAATAAAATTTATAATAAAAAATACACAAAAATAGAATAATTATGATAACAACAATAATAATAATAATAATAATAATAATAATAAAGAAATATATGAATAAAAAAATCAAAAGTGAGAAACACGACCTAGACCTATGAATTATTACTGTATTATTATTATTACTATTATTATAATTATTATTATATTTTCGCCCCCCCCCCCCCCAGGCCCCAATGTGGGTCAGTGACCTGGGCCCAGGTGCGCTGATCCCTGTATATATATAAAAAAAGACCTAACCATTCTGAAATCCGAAACACATCGGCCCCAAGGATTTCGGATAAGGGATTGTTAATCTGTACAAAATTAAAAAACAAAATCAATAATAAGAACCGATATACTACACAGTTGTCCCTCGGTTAACGAACGGTCCAATTAACGAAATTTCGGTTAATGAATTACCTCCCATAAGGACCTTCCATTCGGTAAAGGAGCAAAACTTTGATAAACAAAATCCTTACGACAAACACGTTTTCTTGTGAGCATCAGCTGATCAGCTGATGGGATAGTATTTGTTCTATGTTTACATTCGTTTCCAGAGGAGTAAATATCAAGAAAGTTGTGTTCTTTAATATTTTTGCATTTTTTATATTAAAATTATAAGTCACTTTAAAACTTAGTTAAAATATTGATAATATATGCAAGACAGGGAACTAATTTTTTGTGCGCACATCAGCCACTTGACTCACCCACCAGGCGTCAGTTTGGCTTTGTTTAGAGTGGAGTGAGCATAGATTTTGTTGGTGTCTTGAATATTTTTGCATTTTTACATTAAAATTATTGGTCATTCTGAAATTTAGTTAACATATTGATAATATATAGCATAGTGCAGTGTTGATTTAAATAAAATAATCTTGAATTACACCTAGTGAACTAAAAATTTTATTGGTGAAATTACTTCATCAAGCATGAATCCCCTGAAAGGTGATTTCCTCTTCATCCCCACTTCCTTCTCTTCTCCCTTCTTCTCTACCCCCACTTCTAATTCCGATCATCATCATCAACCAGGAACCTTCTATATACACACCTCAAAGTAAGTGTACTTTATTGCATTTTGTTTAGACTTTGTATGTACTTTTTTGTGAGCTGGGACCAATTACCCAATATCCCATTGAAACAATGGATTCGGTTAACGAATGACTCTGTGGAAAGAATTGTGTTCGTTAACCGAAGGACCACTGTTTTGGGTATGTATGCTGCATTGTCAAAGTAAGAGAAACAATTGAGACCCTGCAATTGTGTGTAAATGAGTGAGAAGGACAGATAAGCAACCTGGGACTTGGTCACAATTTTTGTAATGCCATATAGCAGCAGGGGTCTACCATTAGATATCACAATGTGCTTCCAATATCTACCCAGGTGGTAGTACCTCCCTGTTTGATAGATGCACTGGGATCTAGTCAGTAGTGCAATCCGGTCGCGTCTGTGCGACTGAGCAGCCCTTTCGAGGAGCCACTCTGCTTACCCCACATGGGGGGGGGATAGAAAAGGTGCCCTAAGCATAGCCTGCCTAAAAAACCAACCTAACTGGGCAACTGCACCCAGTAAGGTCATCCTTATGTGGTTGAAAATACAGCTAGACCCCGACTTACGACGGGGTTAGGGACCCAAATCCAGGTCGTAAGTCCGAATGGTCGTAAGTCCGACATAAGAAAAAAAAAATTCAAATTTATTTTTTAAATAAAAAATCTACAATGAAATACAGTACAGTACCTTTAATGTAGTCAGCTGAATGCACATGGGGCCCCCATAATTTTCTAATTATACATGGAGACTACATTAACTGGAAACGTTTCGGTATAGAAAATGCGTGCGTCATTTGAAAAAAAGAAAAAAAAATTGAAAAAAGAAAAAAAAATGGTCACAACTGCGGCGGTTGTAAGTCCAAGCAGTCGTAAGTCGAGGTCTAGCTGTACAACCAAAATCACAGATCCAAACAAAAACAAACTACAGCTCCTCCCCGACTTACGACCTACTCGACTTACGACTACCCGCACTTACAACCTGGCTCAGTCGTACCAAAATTTTTTCAAATTATGTATTTTCGAGTACCAACATCAGTACTCAGACACAATTTTCGTTTGTAATTCACTTTAAAATGGCTGGCAAGCTTAAAAGTAAGAGTTTTGTGGTGGTGAGAAGAAAAAGAGACACCCATTTTAGATTTTCTATGTACTATTTAAGCATTTTCGACTTTTGACCATTTCGATTTACGACCTGGATTTGGGTCCCTAACCCCATCGTAAGTCGGGGAGGAGCTGTATATAACCTCTTATGGTCGCTGTATATAACCTCTTATGGTCGCTGTATGGAATGTCAAGACCCTTCTGGATACTGGCACATATGCACTTCCTGAAAGAAGAAGTCCCCTTATGGCAAAAAAGCTGGCTAGGTATAACATCGACATAGCAGCCATCAGTGAGTACCGTACTGTCTCCCAGACGAGGGTCAACTCACAGAATAGGGATCTGGCTATACCCTCTTCTGGAAGGGTAAGCCTGCTATGGAGAGAAACCACATTTATGGAGTTGGCTTTGCCATCCGCCAACGCATCCTACACAGGTAAACTGAAATACCTATCGGGATCAACGAGCGCCTCAAGACGCTCCGAGTCCCACTGAATCAATCATGTCAGTGCATATGCCCCAACACTGGATGCAGAGGATGACATCAAAGAGGCCTTTTACGCTGACCTCGACAGAGTGCTAACCTCTACCCTCAGAGAAGATAATGTTGTGCTCCTTGGTGACTTCAATGCCAGAATTGGCAGAGATGCTGACATTTGTCAGGGAACCATAGGGAGAAATGGACTAGGGAAGTGTAATCCCAATGGCCTACTCCTCCTCAGCAAGTGCGCTGCACACAACCTCACTATCACCATTACCTTGTTTAGGCATTCAGACAAGTTCAAGGGTTCATGGCGACACCCACGATGCAAAGACTGGCATCTCATTGACTACATAATTGCCAGAGAAAGAGATCACCGAGATGTCCTCATCACCCGTGCCATGCGTGGCTTAGACCACTGCGACACTGATCATCGGCTCGTCAGAACCAAGCTCTCACTTCATGTCACCCTGAAACAGTGAAGGCAGCAAGCCCCCAGAAGAGGCTTTAACACTAAGCGTCTGGAGGATCCAGCGGTAGCACACGCTTGAACATGGGCTGATAAACAACCCAACAGTAAACAACCCAAATGCCTGTGCCTAATGGGATATTCTTGACACTGTCATGACAAAAAACTGCAAAGAGACCCTCAGCCAGATCAACAGAATACACCAGGACTGGTTTGATGAATATGACCCGTCAATCAATGTACTCATCAATGATAAACGTGCTGCTTTAACTGACTGGCAGAACAACCCTCAGTCTCAGATCAAAGTTGTTACCTTTCGCAAGAAGAAAGCGGCAGCCCAGCAGGTACTTTGCAATCTAAAGAGCAACTGGTTTAGAAATAAAGCATGTGAAACACAAACATGCAGATCAGCACAAGACGTGAGAATTTTTCAATTCTACTAAAACATTTTAAGTATGGGCTAATCACTTGTGACGCAGCCCCTCTCCACTTATCTGATAGTAACTCCATAATTAAAGATGATGAAGGCATCCTTCAGCGCTGGAAGAGCACTACCATTCACTGCTCAACTGAAACACTGATGTGGATGTTCTGACTACCCAGCAGGTGCCTCAGCATCCAGAACTGATCTACCTCAGCTGTCCTCCATCCCTGGATGAGGTAGCTACTGCCATCAAACGGATGAAAAATAACAAAGCCTCAGGGCCCGATGGAATCCCAGCCGACGTGTATAAAGCAGGAGGACCTCTGCTTACCAGCTGTCTCCACTTTCTCCTGGAGAATATATGGGAAAAGGAGGAAATCCCCCAAGTAGGTAGTAGGCAGCTATCAAACAGGGAGGTACTACCGCCTGGGAAGATATTGGAAGCAAAATGTGTTGTCTAATGGTAGACCCTGGCTGCCATATGGCATCACATAAATTGTGACCATGTCCCAGGTTGCTGATCTGACTTTCTTCCTCATTTACACACAATTGCAGTCTCAATTGTTTCTCTTACTTTCACAACACAATATACATACTGTATATCGTTTTTCACTCTTGATTTATTTTTTCGTTTGTGTATTTATGGTTATTATTATAAGTATTTTTATTTTTTGGTTATAATTTTTATGTATTTTTATTAATTATTATTAAATATTATTATTATTATTATTATTATTATTTTCGCCCCCCAGGCCCTGATGTGGGTCAGTGACCTGTGCTCAGGTGGGCTCATCCCCCCCAAAAAAAAAGAAAAAAAAGCTTTTAAACACTCCTCCATTGTCAAAATTTATAAGAACAAGTGAGACCGGTCAGACTGTGACAACTACCGCAAGATCTCACTGCTGTCCGTAGCTGGCAAGATTATCGCCCGAGACCTCCTAAACAAACTTTTTCCTGAGGCGGAAATCTTCCTCCCAGAATCTCAGTGTGGCTGAAGACCATCACGTGGCACTACTAACATGATCTTTCCTGCCCGTCAGATACAGGAAAAGTGCAGAAAACAGCGTCGTGACCTGTACATGGCTTTCATCAACCTAACCAAGGCCTTCGACTCGGTCAACAGGGAAGCCCTCTGGTGGACCCTCAGCCGTTTTGGCTACCCACCAAAATTCATCGCCATTGTGAGGCAATTCCACGATGGCATGAACGGCAGTGCCCTGCACAATGGCACCCAATCTGAGTTTTCCCCATCCAAATGGGGGTTAAACAAGGATGCTTACTGGCACCAACTCTCTTTTCCATTTTCTTGGCTGCCTTCCTTACTCGTGCCAGCGCAAATTTAGCTGGCGGGATGAACATTGAGTACCGGATGAAGGGTCTTTTCAACATAAGGTGACTCCAGGCAAGAACATGGGTGTCGGCAGCTTCAATTACTGAACTTCAGTATGGAGACAACCTCACCCTTGTCACTCACACTAAAGGCGACCTACATGAGATCCTGAACACCTACGCAGATGCGTATGCAAACTTCTGCCTTGAGGTGAATGTATGTCTCAGTTTCTCTTTCAGCCTGCCCCTGGTTCAGCCACACCTCCACCATCAATCCAGCTTAACGGTAAATAATAATAATAATAATAATAATAATAATAATAATAATAATAATAATAATAATCATAATCATAATCATAATTAACGGTTTATTGAAAAAGTTATTCAGCCCGAAGGCTCAAAAATATACATTGGACATAAATGACTTGTTACATACAGTTTACAGTGTAAGTCACGTAGACCTTGTACTACCCTCACTTATGTTACCTACTTTTAGTATCTCGGTTCCCACCTGTCCATCATCGCGAACATCGCTGACTAGATTCAGCATCGGATCAGAAGTGCATCTCAAGCCTTTGGCAGACTCCGAAACCGTGTCTTCAACTGTAGGGAACTAAAATTATCTACAAAGTTACATGAATATCGACCAGTGATCCTCCCCACCCTGCTATATGGCACCGAGACATGGGTCACATACAGGAGGCACCTCAAGGCACTTGAAAACTTCACCAATATACTGTAGTCTACGTTCTATCCTCCGAGTTCGCTGGGAAGACAAGAGAACAAATACCAGTCATCTTGCTGACACCAACTGTAGAAGCATTGAGGCTACCATTATCCACGAACAACTATGCTGGACTGTCCACATTACCCACATGGATGACAGTAGATTGCCAAAGCAGCTACTTTACAGTCGCCTAATGAATAGTAAACGTAATGCTGGCGGGCAACTGAAGAGATATAAGGATAGCCTTAAGATAAACCTGAAAAAGTGCCAAATCGACCCCCCTCACATGAGAAACGATTACTCCACACCGTAACGCTTGGAGGAGCACCATACGAGAAGGTGTCAATACTTTTGAGTTAGCCTGACTGCATAACGAGGCAGACAAGCGCCAACGCCGGAAAGACACTGCTGCCGCCACTCCCACACTAGATATGGCCCCCCACATATGCAACTTGTGACCGACCTTGCCAGTCTCGTATCGGCCTCTTTAGTCACCTTAGAACTCGCCAACCTAGGTGACACCCTTAATAACTCATATCATTATAGCTGGATGATCGTCATACTCGATTCCGGGCAACAGCAAAGTACTGTAGTAGTAGTAGCCTCTGGCACCCCAGGGCAAATCCAACCACATGACTTTTGATTCAAAAGGTTGTATGGCCAAGGATCAGGGCTGATACCAAGGAGTGGACGAGACAGTGCGTGGACTGTCAGGCATAAAAAATCCATAGGCACATGGCCTCCCCCCTTGGTAACCTTCTGTTATGTAAGGATGTTTACATACAGTCCATGTGGACATTGTAGGTCCTTTGCCACCGTCCTGGGGCTATAGATATCTCCTGACATGTATGGATTATTTTACTAGGTGGGCAGAGGCCATGCCTATCGCTGACGTCATGGCAGACGACAGCCTGGGTATTTCTTAATGGCTGGGTAGTGCAATTTGGCACACCTGGCACAATCATAACCGATCGGGGAGCACAATTCAAGTCTATTCTGTGGCAACAGTTACTTCAACTTCTGGGGATGTCGCGTCAGCGGACCACTGCTTATCATTCCCAATCAAATGGGATGATAAGAGCGTTTTCATTGCCACCTCAAGGAGAGGTTGAAGTGCCAGCTTCATCCTTACAGGTGGGCAGATGTTCTCCCCCTTGTCCTCCTTTCTATAAGAGTTCAATATAAGGAAGACCTACACAGTTCACCACCACTGCAGACAGTGATTCTGCAGTCAATGACCGACAAGACTTCTTACAGGCTCTCCACAGAACAATTACCCACCTGCTTCCTGCACATCCTCATCAACCGCAGCCCCTGCACATACATGTTCCTGGTGGCCTCTTGCATGCGGAGGTGTTTGTCAGGCGGGATGCGGTCAGCCCCCCACTGACTCGTCTGTATGACGGTCCCTTCCGTGTCCTTGTGAGGAACACCTAAACACTTCACCATTGAGAGGAATGACTGTATAGACACAGTATCCATAGGCCGCCTGAAGTAGGTCTACGTCAATTTGGAGACCCGTACAGCATGCACAAACTCGACTCTCGAATCAATTTTTCCCTACTCCTCCAAACCATGTACCTCAGTTTACCCCTACTGTTATCCACATTCCCCCTGCCCCTGGGAGCGAACCTACCGACTCTCCTTCCTCTACACGTGAAACCAATCTACCCAGTCGCACTCCTCCTGCTGCTGACAATTCCAGCCCTTACCCTTAAGTTCCAAAGCACATCACATTGGCTCTGCCTCAACCCTGTACCCTTGGGGCTCCTACTCGACCTACCTTTTCTACTCCTCGTGTGACTCAGCTTTTCAACAATCTGACCTTTCCCTAGTAATCACTCAACCTGTATCTCCAACAGATCTAACTGGTGATTTGTTTTCCCGCAGGCATGCAGTCACACGTTCTGGCCATGTTGCCGTCCCCCAGGATCGCTCCCTGGCCCAAGTGTCGTGGAGGACTCAGAGGGTTCCCCTATCAAGTTGCTCCTTTATGGGGCAGGGGAAGGGGGGGGGGGGGTTACTGTGGTGGTTGTGTGCAGAAGTGGTGATCCGGTAATTACGGGCCATCTCAACCACACCCGCGGACTGAATGCGTGCGGCAGAGAACTGGCGACATGGGTACACCACCTTTGACTCTCCCCACACAGATGTCTGGACTCTTGAGTCCGTCGTGTCGAGCAAACCCGCCTACCTGCACTGTGGAGACAATTCCCAGCCAAGCCTCTTAGGATTCATTTGGATAATTGAACATTACTGTTCCCACTTAGGTGAAGTTTATGTGTGCTGTACTTTCCATTCTTAATTGTCATTTAAGTGTTTTAAATTAATAAAGTGCCTTGTACAAGAAAACCTAGTTCCTGCCTGTTTGTGCAGTGGTTCATAATTAGTGGTCGAATCTAGTAAGTGCAGGATGGGACTCAATCATGTGGCAGATCAAAGAGTAAGTAAGGTTTTGTAGTTTATAATGTACTGTATCAGCCTCATGTTGAAAATAAAATTTGCTTGATGTAATTTATATAGTTCATTCCAATCCTCTCTTTATTTACTTCTCATTGGTGAAGCAGAATAGATTTGGCAAACTTCATATAATATACTGCAGGTCTCTTCTGTGGCGACAGTCTCAGTTAAGTTATTTTATAAGGTTGGTGTGAAGGTACAAGATGACGATGGAAGAATTTCTGACCTTCAGTGGGAGATTTACGTGTTGAGAGGAGGGATTGACATTATGATAAGTGTTGAATCTTGTAAATTTTAGTAAAAAATTTAGTTTTTGAAAAAAATATTTTGTAAAAACTGAATTTAAATGCAAATAAGGAGTTTGTTATTAGCAAGTCATCACTTTCACTTCCTTATTCATGTGAAAGCTTGTACTGTACTACAGTACGGTATTTTAATTGCTATTTGAGTAATACGAATAGATTATTGGAGTAATTTAAATGTCGATGCATACAAATTTGTGGCCCTGCTGTATACAGTAATGAAAACTAAATCTTAAAGGCTGTAGTTGATATTGAGGTGATCATTTAATGTTAAATATTAGTTTACTCAAGATAATTTGTAATAGTTGGTTAATGAGAGATACTATTGAGCTTGAGTGCAAAACAAATGTGTAGATGAAAAAGTGTTAAGTGTTGGAAATTTGAGGGGGTGGTTTGCCTGTCACTAATGAATTTGGATGTTGCCTTAATTTAAAAGTTGAAGTTTAAAGATTACATGTTGGATTTTCTTAGAATAAACCAACGATAATGGAGTTGTCAAATAAATGGCTAGTAGACCTATCAAAGTTTTTCCTTGTTACCAATTAATAAATAAATACTGTATAAAGATTTTAATTGCTTCACTATGGGGAGATGTCTTAATGAATAAATTATAATGTAAAATGTTTGAAAAAAGTAAATTAAATTGAATTGAATTGAATTGAATTGAAACAGTTTATTTAGCCAGAAAAACACAGATATAGAGTGGATAATAATAACAATGTTAACATGGCTGAGCCAGTTGAGAACCTGAGCTCTCCTGTAGGCACCTGATATATTGGTCTCATAACAAATTGGCGTGTATAAAGATTTGTGTACTGTTCTATATAGAAATCTAATTGTTCTTTCAGGCTATGGCAGCAACCTGAGCACGGCAGAATTGGCTACACACACTGAATGTTGCTTGTTTCTCCTTGGCGAGTTGTTTTTTGAATGTCTGTCTGCAAATCTAAGACAATGATTGTAGTTTTGAAGATGAGTGACTCACTAATATACTCTTGGTAGTTGACTTTGCTGTTTTGTGCGCACGCACACACACTACTTTCCTGTCACTCGGAATCGAGTATGACGATCTTCCAGTTATAATACAATGATATGAGATACTGTATTTAGGATGTCACCTTCGTTGGTGTGCTCTGAAGTGACTCGGGAGGCTGATACAGGACCGGCAAGGTCGTTCACAGATGTGGCATGTGTGGAGGGCTATATCTACTGTGAGACGGGTGGCGGCAGTGTCTTTCCGGCACTGGCGCTTGTCTTCCTCGGTGTGCAGTCAGGCTAACTCAAAAGTAGTGACACCTTCTCGTGTGGTGCTTCTCCAAGCTCTACGGTATGGAGTGATCATCTCTCAGGTGAAAGGGTCAATTTGGTTCTTTTTCAGGTTTGTCTTAAAACTATCCTTATACCTTTTCCATTGCCCTCCTGCATTATGCTTACCAATCGCTAGGTGACTGTAAAGTTGCTGCTTCGGCAGTCTACAGTCATCCATGTGGGTAACATGATCAGTTCAGTGTAGTTGTTCATGGATAATGGTAGCTTGATGCTCCTAGAGTGAAAATACTGGCATTTCGTCTCTTGTCTTCCCAGCGAATTTGGAGGATGGAACGTAAACTATGTTGGTGAAAGTTTTCAAGTGCCTTGAGGTGCCTCCTTTGTGTGATCCATGTCTTGCTGCCATATAGCAGGGTGGGGAGGACTACTACTCAATAACGTGCAACTTTGTAGATAATTTCATTCCGCGGTGGTGGACAGGTGGGAGCCAAGATACTGAAGTGGGCAACATTAGAGATGGTAGTACCATTAAGCTGGATGGATGGTGGAAGTGTGGTTCAGCCAGGGACAGGCTGAAAGAGAATCTGAGTCTTAAGTACATTCACCTTGAGGCCGAAGTGAGCATACGCATCTGTGTAGGTATTCAGGATCTCTGTAGGTCGTGTTCTGTGCGAGTGACGAGGGTGAGGTCGTCTGCATACTGAAGTTCCAACCTGGAGTTGTCTTGTGTTGAAAAGTCCCTTCATCCAGCACTGGATGTCCACCCCGCCGTCTAAATTGGCACTGACAAGAATAAGTAAGGCAGTCAGGAAAATGGAAGAGAGTTGATGCCAGTACAAATCCTTGTTTTACCCCCATTTGAATGGGGAAGAACTCTGACTGGGTACCATTGTGCAGGACACTGCCGTTCATGCCATCGTGGAGTTGCCTCACAATGGCGATGAATTTTAGTGGGTAGCCAAAACGGCTGAGGGTCCATAAGAGGGCTACCCTGTTGACTGAGTCGAAGGCCTTGGTAAGATCAATGAAGGCCATGTACAGGTCACGACGCTGTTCTCTGCACTTTTCCTGTTTCTGGTAGGCAGCAAAGATCCGGTCAGTGGGGCCACACTGAGATTCTGGGAGGAAGTTTTCTGCCACAGGAAGAAGTCTGTTTAGGAGGACTCGGGCGATAATCATGCCAGGTATGGAGGGCAGCGAGATCCTGCGGTAGTTTTATTTTTTCGGGCATTAGCCCACCAGGACACAGGTCACTGATCCACATCAGGGCCTTGGGGGCAAAAATATAATTATAATACAGTGGTCCCTTGGTTAATGAACACAATTCGTTCCAGAGGGTCGTTCGTTAACCGAAAATTTTGTTAACCGAATCCATTGTTTCAATGGAATATTGGGTAATTGGTTCCAGCTCACCGAAAATTACATAAAAAGTAAAAAAAAAAAAATGCAGTAAAGTACACTTACTTTGAGGTGTGTATGTAGAAGGCTCCTGGTTGATGATCCTGATGGGAATTAGTAGTGGAGGGTGGAGGAGGAGAAGGGATAAGAGAAGGAAGTGGGGGTGGAGAAGAAGCATTTTACTGCCTCATGGAAGGCGAGTCACCTTCCATAATAATGTCAGGAACCTCTGGACTGACATATTCTCCAACAGGAAAATCCTCTCTCCTTTTTGAAGAGGAACACAGAGGGGAAGCATCTTTCTCACGCTGCCTTTTAGAGAAGAAACTGTAAATTCTTCGTTGTGGGGCATTTTTCCTCCTGATCATTAGCTGGTTCTTGAAGGAGACCACTTTGTCCTCCACAGTACACAAAATAGGTTATGTTGTTTCCATATCAGGGTTGCCTTGAAGCCAGTTTCCTGAACATCTCCCAGTGGTGAACAACATCTTTTAAATCTGAAGAAGACATATGATCATCACTTTCCTTTTCCTCATCACCACCATCTGTTTCTGGCATCTCATCCAGTTGCTTCAAATCTTCAGGAGTAAGTTCCTGCCCATGAGACATGACAAGCTCTTCAACATCATCCTCCTCCACTTCGAGTCCCATTGTCTGACCAATGGACACAACCTCCTTGTCCAACTCCGTTTCTTCCTCAAATCCCTCAAAATCATGGACTGCTGTTGGCCAGTGCTTTCCATGCAGAATTCAGGGATCGAATGGAGACTTCTTGCCATGCTGACAAGATCAATTTTACAGCCTCCAGGATGTTGTATTGCACCTTCCAGAACTGCGCCAGTGATAGATCAGGATCTGTGGAAATTGCCTGATGACACCTTCTGAACATTTTCTTCATGTACAGCTTCTTGAAGTTGCTGATTACATTTTGGTCCATTGGCTGCATAATTGATGTAGCGTTGGGAGGCAAAAACAACACTTTGACAAAGTCAAATCGAGCCTCCAAAGTGCTGGCAAGTTGAGGGTCATGACCAGGGCCATTATCCAGAAGGAGAAGAGCCTTTAAAGGAAGTTTATTGGTGGTTAGGTAACTCTTCACAGTAGGGCAAAACACCTCAACTGCCCATTCATTAAAGAGCTGTCTCGTTACCCATGACTTCCAATAAACTCCAAGTTGTCCTCTTACCACCTTTTGTTGCTTAAACACCCTGGGGTTCTCAGAGTGGTATACAAGCATAGGCTTCAGACAGAAATCCCCTGAAACATTGGCATCAAGCAATAGAGTGAGACGGTCCTTCATGAGTTTATGCCCCGGTAAAGAGGTTTCATCTCTGGTGATGAATGTCCTTTTGGGCATTTTCTTCCAGAACAGCCTGGTTTCATCCACAATGTACACTTGCAGTGGAAGATAATTCTCTTCATCGATCAGTTCCTTGAACTCCACTACAAATTTTTCTGCTCCTTCTTTATCTGCACTGGCAGCTTTACCATGCCTAACAACACTATAGATGTCAATTCTTTTCTCAAACTTTTCGAACCAGCCCTTGCTGGCCCTAAACTCTTCAAACTCAGTTTCAGAAAAACTAGGTTGATATTCCTTCAAATGTTCGTATATTTCCCTGGTTCTTTCACAAATAAATTCCGTAGAAATGGAATCTCCTTTCATTTGTTTTTCTTTAATCCAAATAAGAAGTAACCTCTCTGTTTCTGCAATTAATAATCTACCTTTAAACACTCTGATAGATTTATCTCTCACTTTCACTTCTTTAAATTTTTCTTTCTGCACAAGAATTGTCGATACAGTTGATGCCGACATGCCATATTCTTTACTTAGTACATTTGTTTTAATACCTTCTTCATGTTTCTTAATAATTTCTTGCTTCACTTGAATTGAAATTGCCTTTCTAGATTTCTTTGGACCCATGCTGGATGCAATACAGTAATTTCACCACTAAAATTAAATCAACACTGCACTGTGCTATATATTATCAATATGTTTAATAAATTTCAGAATGACCAATAATTGTAATGTAAAAACGTAAAAATACTCTGTGTTCAAGAGACCCACAAGCAAGATGTTTCCTTCAATGTAAACAGAGTTAAACAGACGCTTTGGTGGGTGAGTGAAGTGGCTGATGGGCACACCAAAAACTAGTTCCCTGTACTGCATATACAGTGAAGTCTGGGTTTACGCGGATATTTTATATGCAGACGGCCATTTACGCTGCACCTGTCCAAAAGCGATAATTATTATTTACGTGGTAAATGCCATCATATACGTAGCAGGGGTCGGGGCAAGGTGCTGACGTCAGACTCGCACCGGTGACGTCGCGGACTGTGATTGGGCCACGTATCCCTACCACCCACGCACCCCCTCCGCCGTGTGCTGTGATTGGTCTATTTATCCATGCCACCCCTGCCACCCTTGCTCTCCACCACCGCCGCGCCAGTCTCACTGCCCCAGCGTGTATTCACTCGTGCCCAGGAACTGTTTTTTTTTTCTTTCTACACAATGGCTTCCACTGGACCCCCACCACCCCCTAGAAGCCCTGAACTACCTGGCCCAAGCCGCCCCAAGCCCAAGAAGGTGCATCGTTCCTTAAGCTATGAGGTAAAGTACAAGATCGTCCAGGAGTTAGAAAAAGGCACGAGACAGATGGATCTGGCCAGACAATATGGAGTGAATGAATCGATGATCCTCACTATCAAGAAGGATGCCGGCAAAATCAATTAACACATGAACATTACCAAGTCTGTAGGTGCCTCGCTGGTGAAATATTGCCATAATAAGGTGCTACTGAAGAGCGAGAGTTTGTTGGCAAGCTACATTATTCGTCAGTCGAGAAGGAACATGGCGGTCGACACTCGGGCACTGCAGGATTACACCCGGGAACTCTATGCAGCAGTAGCAAGAAAAATGGGGGTTGCAGAGCCCATGCCCTTCAGTGCTTCCGCTGGGTGGCTGCAAGGTTTTAAACGACGCAAGAAGATCACAAATATTGAGATAGTGGGAGAAGGAGCAAGTGCCGACCGGGCTGTCGCCATGAATTTTCCCCCATTTTTACGGGAAATTATGGAGGAAGGACAGTACACCGACGACCAAGCGTTCAATATGGATGAATCAGGGTTGTACTGGAAGAAATTGCCATCCAAGACCTTCATAGTCAAGTCTGCTAGCAAGTGTCTGGGACGCAAAATGCAGAAGGAACACATCACCGTACTGTTCACCACCAATGCCTCTGGCACTGCTAAGCTGAAGTTGTCTGTGATCCACAAAGCCTGCAAGCAGCATGCCTACAAGAATATGGACATGAGCAAGTTAAATGTCCACTGGCTAACCTCAGGGAAGGCGTGGATGTTCTTTGGTCTATTCCTCTCCTGGTTTGACAACTGTTTCGTGCCATTCAACATTTTATTGCTACTTGCCCCTTTTGCAGGATCGTCACCCAAACGTAAAAGTGGTCTTCCTTCCCGCTAACACTACGTCATTAATCCAGCCCATGGATCAGGAGTTGATTTGCAAAGTGAAGGCTGCTTTCTCCGCCAAGAAGTTTCAAATTCTGAACGACTTCACGAACACCAAGGATGAACTGCAGAAGCTAGAGAGTGGCACCGATAGCGACAGCGAGGACGAGGAACACGACCAAGATTTGGCGGACCATGAAGTGCGGGTCAAGCAGTTCTGGAAGCTGTTTAACGTGAAGAAGGCTGTTGATTTCTTGGTGGAGGCATGGGAGCAGCTATCTGTGGCAAAAATTCGGCACGAGTGGCGGCATGTGTTGGAGGGTATCCCAGGTGGGAGGCAGAGTCAAGCGGTGGCTGGTGAGGCTCAGTCTGTTGCTGTGGCATTGGAGAATGCAAGAGAGGCTGCACAAAGTGTTAGAGCTGCAGGCTTCTCCGAGACCACCAACGACGACATCTTGGAGGTAATCAGGCAACTTGAGGTGACTGTGGACGAGATGTTGGAAGATGATGACATCAGTGAGCAGCGAGGTGATACAGAAGAACAAGAGCCGAAACTAACACATGGTGATGTGAAGGAAATCATCGTGTTAGCTGAGAGAATGAAGCTCATCCTTGCCAAAGACCCAGTCAATCATCGCTACGAAGTGTCGAATAACCATCTGTTGAAATGCCAGGAGCCCTATATTCAGCTGTATCTCGACCACATCGATGATAGCCGTCAACAAAACATCAATGAGTTTTTCACCCGCCAATCACCACAGCCAGCCAAGTCAGTGATAGTGAGGATGTGGACTTCGAGGGGTTTGACGAGGTGGTGGATAGAGATGCAGGTGAGGGCCAATAATCTGCCCTCTGCCTCGGAACCAACCCCCCATCCCCGTGTGCCCAGCCACCTCTTCTACTAACAAGTGTTAAAAACCCTAATATTATTGTTATTTCTCTTATACAGTATTACCCCGCTTAACGCGGTTTCGCTTAGCGCATTTTACCGTATACGCGGTGCCTCGCCAGAGCTGAACTTTCACTTAACGCGGGTTTTTTCCACGTATACGCGGTGAGTGTCTGGCTCGAGAGCTATTTTTAGATTCGCCCCACCCGCCACCCTGCCTGACTGCCTGTTTTAGCTCATAAAATTCATACAAATTACCCAGCCAGAATATAATTTACATTGCTGGAATTCTTACAATATGATGATCATTTTGAATATAAACATCATAGATTTTGCATTAGACATACAAATTTTAGATGTAATGTTTACTCTTGAGTAAATATGTTATCTTTTGTGCAAAATATATGACATTTATATTCAAAATATTCCTGGTCTTACAAGGAATCCAGCAATGTCAATTATATTATCCTAACTTTAGTTTGAGGTATTATTTATTACTAAAAGTTAAATATTCTGGTTTTCCCACACATCTGGTGGGACGGTTGGTGGGGGGTGGGGGGGAGGGAGGGACCGACCGACCATCTGTTACAGTGTGAAGAATATTTTTTTTTTTTTATTAACTGAAGATATTTGTTTTAGCTCATAAAATTCATACAAATTACCCGGTCAGAATATAATTTACATTGCTGGAATTCTTATAATTTGATGATCATTTTGAATATAAACATCATAGATTTTGCATTAGACATACAAATTTTAGATGTAATGTTTACTCTTGAGTAAATATGTTATCTTTTGTGCAAAATATATGACATTTATATTCAAAATATTCCTGGTCTTACAAGGAATCCAGCAATGTCAATTATATTATCCTAACTTTAATCTGAGGTATTATTTAATACAAAATGTTAAAATTTAGTTTTTTCACCCAACATCTCTTGAAGGGAGGATTGGTGGGGGGTGGGGGGAGGGTTGGGACTGACCACTCGGTTGGAAGAGGGGGGAAGGCAAGTTGGGGTACTTTGATTGACAGATAGTGTCGTGAAGAATATTTTTTTTTTTTATTAACTGAAGATATTCGTTTTAGCTCATAAAATTCATACAAATTACCCGGCCAGAATATAATTTACATTGCTGGAATTCTTACAATTTGGTGATTACAGGTAGTCGTCGACTTACGACCTATGCGACTTACGTCTGTTCGACTTTACGACCGGTGGTACGACAGTTTTGGCCCCAGCCTCCTGGCGCTGCCGGAAGCTGGAGCCGCGCGCATCCCCGCGCTCAATTACAAACACGCTCGCTGGTACAGCACACTTCCCTCCGTGTCTGTTTGCCTTGTGCCTTTCTTTTGTCTTGGAAATAATTCTTGAACCACCACCCCCCCAAGATGTCTACCAAGAGGAAACTTAAAGATGATTATATTATCATTACACATTATAATATACGTAAGGTAATTAAATTGTACTGTAGTATGCAGTGATTTACTTAAACCTGACGACCGTAACAATAATGAACAAAGAAAATGTTGATAAAATATGACTTAAAGATGATTATATTATCATTACACATTATAATATACATAAGGCAATTAAATTGTACTGTAGTATGCAGTGATTTACTTAAACCTGACGACCGTAACAATAATGAACAAAGAAAATGTTGATAAAATATGACTTAAAGATGATTATATTATCATTACACATTATAATATACGTAAGGTAATTATAACATAGGCCGACTTACGACCAGATCAACTTACGACCGGGCGGCTGTAACCAATCTAGGTCGTAAGTCGACGACTACCTGTATTTTGAATATAAACATCATAGATTTTGCATTAGACATACAAAATTTACATATAAAGTTTACTCTGAGTAAATATGTTATTTTTTGTGCAAAATATATGACATTTGTATTCAAAATATTCCTGGTCTTACAAGGAATCCAGCTATGTCAATTGTATTATCCTAACTTTAGTTTGAGGTATTATTTATTAAAATTTAGTGGTTTTCCCCCCACAATTTCTCAGAGAGGGAAGAGCCAGCAGTGTTGTGTGAGAAGAGGGGGAGGGAGTTGAGTCCATTATTTGAATGGACATTAACTTGGCGACTGTATTTCTCTATTTCTCTTAAGCATTAATTGTGTGAATGTTATCATAAAATTAAGATGTTATTTTTACTAGAACATAGGTATTGTGTCGGAAAAAGTGGAGTTTGGGGATGGGCCAGTTTCTATTGGAATTAATCCCATATGTTCTGTTGTTCACTTAGCGCGGTTTTCACTTAACACGGTACCCTGTGGGTTTTATTGACCGAGTTAAGCGAGGTACTACTGTATATTAATTGTGAGTGCATACCATCATAAAATTAAGATGGTATTTCTACTACAATGTACAGTATTGCGTCGGTGATAGTCAAAAAGAAGGGTAGTCTGGCGGTCGGCCAAGTCTCTATTTCAATTTATCCCATATGTTCTGCTATTTTTTTTACGCGTTTCGCTTTAAACGCGGACCTCCATGGGTTTAATTAATCGCATAAAACCAGACTATACTGTACAGTGGTCCCTCGGTTAACGAATGCCTCGATTAACGAAATACTTTCTATAAGAATCTTCAATTCGGTTAACGAAAAAAAATTCGATTAACGAAATTCTTACGAAAACATGTCAACATATTTTGGCTTGCTCATCAGCTGGTAGGTTAGTCCACCAATACAGTAATCAGTTCTAGGGCTTACATTCTTTCATAGTGGTGTAAATATCAAGAAGGTTGTACTATTCAATAATTTTCCAAGTTTTATATTAAAATTATTAGTCATTTTAACACTTATTTAACATAATTGCAGTACAGAGAACTAGTTTTTGGTGCGCCTATCGGCCAGTTCACTCATCCACCAAGGCGTCTGTTTGTGTCTCTGTTCAGTGGAGGAAACATCTTGCTTGTGGCTCTTTGAACACAAGAGTATTTTTACGTTTTTACATTACAATTATTGGTCATTCTGAAATTTATTTAACATATTGATAATATATAGTGCAGTGCAGTGTTGATTTAAAGAAAATAATCTTTAATTACAGCTAGTGAACTTAAAATTTTATTGGTGAAATGACGGCATCAAGCATGGGTCCCCTGGAAGGTGATTTCTCCTCCATCACCACTTCCTTCTCTTCTCCCTTCTCCTCCACCCCCACTTCTAATTCCCATCATCATCATCAACCAGGAGCCTTCTACTTACACACCTCAAAGTAAGTGTACTTTACTGCATTTTTTTTTGTACTTTGTATGTACTTTTCGGTGAGCTGGAACCAATTACCCAATATCGCATTGAAACAATGGATTCGGTTAACGACCGACCTTTTGGAACGAATTGTGTTCGTTAACCGAGGGACCACTGTATTATCAATATGTTAAATAAATGTTGAAATGACAAATAATTTAAATATAAAACTTGCAAAAATATTAAAGAGCACAACCTTCTTGATATTTACTCCAATAGAAACGAATGTAAACATACAGCCGATTTCAGCTCCTCCTCGACTTACGACCTGCCTCAGTCGTACCAAAATTTTGTCAAATTACGTCTTCGAGTCCCAACATCAGTACACAGACACAATTTTCATTTGTAATTCACTTTAAAATGGCTGGCAAGCTTAAACGTGAGAGTTTTGTGGTGCTGAGAAGAAAAAGAGACACCCATTTTAGATTTTCTATGTATTATTTAAGCATTTTCGACTTACGACCTGGATTTGGGTCCCTAACCCCGTCGTAAGTCGAGGAGGAGCTGTACTGTATTGGCGGACTAGCCAATCAGCTGATGCGCAAGCCAAAACATGTTGTCGTAAGGATTTCGTGAATCAAATTTTTGTTCGTTAACCGAATTGAAGATTCTTATGGAAGGAAATTCGTTAACCAAAATTTCGTTAACCAAAACGTTTGTTAACCGAGGGCCAACTGTCATAATAATTACTAAAAATTATACTAAAAAACAAAAATAAATTACAGGGGTGTAATAATAATAATAATACATGTAACCATAAATAAATAAGAAAATGAAAAAAAAATCAGGCGTGAGATACAATATACAGTATGTATGTTGTGTTGTTAAAGTAAGAGAAACAATTGAAACCCTGCAATTGTGTGTAAATGAGGCACAAAGTCAGATCAGCAACCTGGGACTTGGTCACAATATTTTGTGATGCCATAGGGCAGCAGGGTCTACCATTAAACAACACATTATGCTTCCCAAATTTTCCAGGTGGTAGTACCTCCCTGTTTGGTAGCTACCTACTACCTGGTAGTTGCCAGTCTGACTTGTTTCCCTTGTTCTTATAAATATTGACGATGGAAGCATCTGTAAGAGTTTGGGGGATTTCCTCCTTTTCCCATATAATAATAATGGTTGCCCTTCGTGTAATGAGGATGACCGGCTCAAGGGCCACATAGGCGTGAATTTGCTCAAGGTGTAGAGGCTGTCGCCAACACCACATCCACACCCTATGTTAATGAGCTGAATGACTCTGTGTCAAGGAATAGTCCGAGAAGACCGGACAACTCGCCAACTGCACTGGCTAACCATTACCCTGGAATACGATCCGTAAATCCATTAACATCCAGGTTCCCAATTACTGCTAGGTAGACAGGCAAATGGCATTAAGAAACTTGTCCATAGTTTCACCTTGCCCGGGGATTAAACCCGAATCCGCTCGCTTGCGAGGCGAGAATGCTGACCATTACACCACAGGTCGCCATTTTTCCCATATATTCTCGAGGAGAGAGTAGAGACGGCTGGTAAGCAGATGTCCTCCTGCTTTATACACCTCGGCTGGGATTCCATCAGGCCCTACAGCATTGTTATTGATCATCTGTTTTATGGCAGTAGCTATCTCATCCAGGGATGGATGATAGCTGAGGTGGGTCAGCTCTGGATGCTGAGGGACCTGCTGGGTAGTCAGGACATCCACATCAGTGTTTAAGTTGAGCAGCAAATGGTAGTGCTCTTTCCAGCACAGGATACCTTATTCACCTTTAATTTGGGAGTTACTGTAGGATGAGCGGAGGGGGCCACGCCATGAGTGATTGGCCCATAAAATGTTTTAGTGGAATTGAAAAATTCGCGCATCTTGTGTTGATCTGCAACTTTTTGCATTTCTCATGCTCTATTTTTAAACCAGTAGTTCTTTAGATTGTGAAGTTTACACTGGGCCACCGTTTCCTTCTTGTGGAAGGTATCAGCATTGATCCGAGACTGAGGGTTGTTCTGCCAGTCAGTTAAAGCAGCACGTTTATCATCGATGAGTACGTTGATTTCCGGGTCATTTTCATCACACCAGTCCTGGTGTATCCTTTTGCCCTGGCTGAGGTTTTCTCTGCATGATTTTCTCATGACAGTGTCGAGAATACCCCATTTGGCAATACGCACACACTGAATATTATAAATCTTTTCTTTAATATACAATTCCTATCATGAGGTGAGTCCCGTGTGCGGGTCTAACGCTTATTTTACTTTTATCCCCTTTATCGGTTGGGCGGTCGGTCATGTCTCTGTTACATACTGTTGGTAAGTACTGCGCATGTACTGCCTCTCTGTTACATACTGTTGGCAAGTACTGGACATGCACTGCCTCTCCATTGCACACAGTTGGTAAGTACTGGGCATGTACTGCCTCTCTGTTACACACAGTTGGCAAGTACTGTCTCTCTCTTACTTACTTGGCATGTACTGGCTCCAGAATGTATCTGTACCTGTGCCAGTGTTGGTCAAGTCGGGTCTTGAATGAGCTCACACCCAGTGCTGACTGATTGAGTATTGACCTCGGATGTGTTTATAAACTTCTATTGAGTTGCCTCTTGCCCGCCTATAGTATAAGCTGGACAACAGCAGGCATTCTAATCTCTCTAGGTCCCTGTGGTGCCATAGCAAAGGCACCAGTCTGCTGTACCACTTTTGGATATTTTCTGGTAGCCCTGCACAAAGTGTGGGAGAGGTGTACTGTATATATAAATGTCATACGTTTAAGCTTTTAGGCTTAAGAAAAAGATGTACCCTTTCTGATTACTGTACTTTTAATGCAGAAAGTAAGAAGCATCATGTTTTTTTACACAAACAATGAATAATCATTGTTTCAACACAGCAAATATCTTGCTTGATGTAATAATTATGCTGAAACGTTTAATAATTCCTATCAGTTGTAAAAGTGCTGTGAGCAAGTTCACCACATACAGCTACTGTACACAAGATCACTTAATCTGGCAAATTAAAAACCTTATAATAAACCTGTTACATCATCTTATATTAGCGCCGGCATTGATTAATTCTCTTTTGACATACAAAATTTTCTCATCTGTAAGATATCTATAAATGATTGATTGTAGAATGTTGACAACAGTAAAATGTTCAGTCTCCAACAACCTCTGCTTCAGACGTACAGATCCATTCAGGTGGTCACCAGGTTTGTATATATGGGAGGAGCCAATATCCAAAATAGCAATTCTGCAAAGAAATTCAAATTTAATTTTTGTTAACAATACATACATGTACACCCACTAAAAAAATATTCGGCAACCGTATCATATTGTGTGATTTTATCAAGATATATATATATATATATATATATATATATATATATATATATATATATATATATATATATATATATATATATATACAGTTGGTCCTCATATTACGCGGTTAATGTAACCCGGAGGGTACCGCGGAAAGTGAGAAACGCGTGAAGTGAATAACATAACATATGGGATTAATTGAAATGGAGTCCGGGCCGATCCCCAAACTCCACTTTTTGACGACACACAACTATGTTGTAGTAAAAATATTATCTTAACTTTATGATGGCATGCACACACAATTAATAATTAAGAGAAATATCAATAATATTAGGTTTTTTAACACTTACACTAGTAGAAAAGATGGCTGGGCACACGGGGATGGGCGGTTGGTTCCGAGGCAGAGGGCAGATTATTGGCCCTCACCTGTATCACTTGTATCAATTGTATCACTATCCACCACAGAGGCTTGCAGGGCCTCTTTGTCAAACCCCCCAAAGTTCATATAAGTCCATATCCTCACTATAATTATCACTATCACTGACTTGGGCCGGCTGTAGTGGGTGGCGGGTGAAGAACTCGGTAATGTTTTGATGACTGGGCGACCTTGTGCGCACCATTTTCGCGCCTCTTACACAACATGGCGGATGGCGGGAGGTTTGGATCCAAAAATGGTGCGGCTTGCCAGCCGCTCTCCGCGTAATGGGGTTCACGACCGCGGAATGTGAAAATGTTAGGTTCTGGCAAGGCACCGTGTTAACGGTGAAACGCGGAATGCGGGACCGCGTAATAGGAGGACCAACTGTATATATATATATATATATATATATATATATATATATATATATATATATATATATATATATATATATATATATATATATATATATATATAGTTAACCCTCACTTTACGCGGTCCCGCATTCCGCGTTTCCACGTTAATGCGGTGCCTTGCCAGAACCTCACGCGCTCAAATTACGCGGTACGTGAACCCCATTACGCGGAGAGTGTCCGGCGCGACGCTATTTTTAGATTCGCCCCACCCGCCCGCCTGCCTGCCTGTGCTCCTCGCCTCCTCCCTCCGCTTGGGCAAGCGGCGCGGTAAGGTTGCGCAGTGTGTGTCTTTGTTGCGTTATCACTGACGTCATATGATGTATCAGACCTGTGATTGGCCATGCATCCCTACCCCCTCTGCTGCTAGCTGTAATTGGCTTAAAGTATTATGACGTGTCCACCCGGGGGAGGGAGGGAGGGAGGAAAGACGACGCTTGACCTAGCCGCGGCAGTTTCATCCCTCAAGGCCACTCTGTGTAAATGCGCATCCATTGTTCCGTAAAATGGCTTCCGCCGGACCACCACCCCCAGAGAGAAACCTTTCCTTACCTGGACCCAGCGGCACTAAGCCAAAGAAGACACGACGTTCCTTAAGCTACGAGGTGAAGTATACCATCATCAAAGAGTTGGAGAAAGGAACAAGGCAGGTTGATTTGGCGCGCCAGCATGGTGTGAACGAATGTACGATCCGGACTATAAAGAAGGATGCAGCCAAGATAAAGGAGCACATGAAGATCACAAAGTCTACAGGTGCTTCTGTGATCAAGTATTTTCACAACCAGGTGCTTCTCAAGACAGAAAAATTACTTGTGAGGTACTTGGTGCGTCAGGCGGTCGACACGCGCTCCGTTAAGGACTACGCACGTAAACTGTACATGGCAGTGGCACGAAAGATGGGAATTACAGAGCCCAAACCCTTTAATGCTTCCTCTGGGTGGTTACAGAGGTTTAAGATAGGAACACGATCACCAATATAAACATTGGTGGTGAAGAAGCGAGTGCTGATCGTGCTGCGGCTCAGGAATTTCCTCCGTTTTTATGTGAGATTATGGAGGAAGGACAGTACAGTGACGACCAGGTGTTTAACATGGACGAATCTGGTCTTTTCTGGAAAAAGCTACCTTCCAAGTCCTTCGTTGTAAAGAATGCCAGCAGGATTCGGGGCCGGAAAATGCAGAAGGAACGCATCACCGTCCTGTTTACCACCAATGCCTCCGGTACCTGTAAGCTCAAGTTATCGGTGATCCACACAGCACGCAAGCCGCACGCCTACAAAACCATGGACATGACCAAGCTAAATGTCCACTGGCTGACCGCACGTAAGGCGTGGATGTTCTCTACACTGTCCCTCTCCTGGTTTGATGACTGTTTTGTTCCCGATGTAAAAAAATTCTGTGAGCGACAGAATGTGCCATTCAATATTTTGTTGCTGCTGGACAACGCACCAGGACACGCGCCCCTACTGTTAGATCGTCACCCCAACGTAAAAGTGGTCTTCCTTCCTCCCAACACTACGTCATTAATCCAGCCCATGGACCAGGAGTTAATCTGCAATGTAAAAGCTGCATTCTCAACAAAAAAATTCCAGCTCCTGAACGACTACACCAACACCAGGGAAGAGTTGCGTAACCTGAGTGACACCACCACCGATAGCAAGAGCGAAGAAGATGAGGATCAACAGTTGGAACAGCAAAAAATACTGTTCAAACAATTCTGGAGAGTATTTAACATCAAGAAAGCTGTGGACTTCTTGGTGGAGTCATGGGATCAGCTGTCTATTGCTACAATTCGTCAAGCATGGAGACATGTGTTGCATGGAATATCAGGTGAGAGGAGGAGTCAATCTGTGACTGGTGAGGTTCAGAATGTTGCAGTAGCAGTGGACCTTGCCAGAGAAGCTGCGCAGACTGTTACAGTTCCAGGCTTCTCCGAGTCCACCAACGACGACATCCTGGAGGTGATCAGAGATCCTGAAGTGACTGCCGACGAGATGTTGGAAGAAGAACACGTCAGTGAAGAGGAGGAAGAAGGTGCGTCATTCTCCGAAGAACACAGTTTAAGTCATAGTGATATTAAGGGTGCCATGGAGTGTGCAGAGAAAATGAAGTCCTTCCTTTCCCGCGACAATGACGATGACCGCTATGAAGTCTTCCATACCCGGCTGGTGCAGGCTATGGAGCCGTACATCAAGGTGTATCATGACAACATCAACGCCAGCCGTCAGCAAAGCATAACAGATTTCTTCGCCCGCAATCCACCACAGGCAGCCCAAGCCAGTGATAGTGGCAGTGAAGATGACTTTGAGGGATTTGTCAGGGAAGCCCTGACAACTGTAAGTGACAGTGATGGTGATTCACCTGAGGGCCAGTAATCTGCCCTCTGCCTCGGAACCAGCCTCCATCCCCGTATGCCGACCCATCTCTTCTACTACCGTAAGTGTTCCACCTAATTTTTAGTTTTCTAACCTAACCTTTATTTTTCCTATGTTAACCTTTATTTTTCCTAACCTAACCTCTTCAATATTACTTGTTTTTTCATACCATCATAAAGTTAAGATAAAATTTTTACTACAACATAGTTATGTGTCGTCAAAAAGTGGAGTTTGGGGATCGGCCTGGACTCCATTTCAATTAATCCCATATGTTATGTTATTCACTTTACGCGTTTCTCGCTTTCCGCGGTACCCTCCGGGTTACATTAACCGCGTAAAGTGAGGGTTAACTGTATGTATATATATATAGGAGAGAGAGAGAGAGAGTACACCCACAAAAAAATTATTCGGCACCCTTACGGCGTGATACAATATGACACGGGTGCCGAATAATCTTTTTGTGGGTGTACAGTACTACCTAAATAAAATAATGGCAAAATAATTAGTATACTTGGAGCTGTAAATGTTTGTGGATCATTTATACCAAAGAATTCTTCAATACCATACCACAGAGAATGGGAGCAAACCAGAATGTGGTCAGTTTGTTCATAGTAAGAAGGAATATAACTCACCACAAACTCAGTCAATGGAGTTTGACATGTTATAAAAAAAGGAAGAAGGTTTAGTTTTCCTGCTAAGCATAAACAAACGTGCTACAATCCACTCATACAGTACTTATTTACATCAACAATAAAAACGTTAAGCCAGGAAAAATCCTCCAGACCTCAGGGATATGTGGGGTTACTCTCCTTTAAAATGAGACTCCAGGATCAGTACTACAGTAATGCTACATCATTCAGTGAGGAACAATCCTACTAAACTGATCAAAGACAGTTCAAGGGCATGCCAATGGAACAAACTTTCTAAAACAAACTTTGAGGATTTGGAATGAGGATGTTTTATCCTTAACATCTTGTGTCTGTTGTACACAATCAGGTTGGCCAGGTTGAAATATTATCAACACAAGAGTGTGTAGTGCTCAGAAATCTAATACTAACCCACAACCCATTAGGGTGTGTCATAGGAGGGAAGATCAGCTAAAACTAATGGCCCATCACTTTTTTGGTAGATTTTAGTGTACTGTATATAAACAGAAAATAATTTCAGTTTCAATATTTTGCAACCTTTTGCTAGGTAAATTTTAGGGTGAAATTTATCGAAAATCTAACGTACAGCTGCATTAGTGCATTACAATTAAATAGTGAACATTGCTTTCTGACTTCATTCTTTAACAACCCAACTAACAATATTTTTTTCTGTTTCAGATTCTGATGCATTTATAAGTTGATAATATTTGCGATGGCTGCTTGTGTCAGGACGAGGAACCAAAAATCCAGCCATCTCAGTCACTATCTTGGGTCTGGGAGAGAGCTCCTGAAGTCGGAGTTGCCTACATTTAGAGATGCTTTGAGATACGGTGTTTTAATTAGGCAAATCAGTGAAAAGAACTAAAGAACTTACACAAACAAAGACATTGCCAGTGATATGACCAAAGCTGTCTTGGCACAGTACACTCTGGCTAACGCTCAGTTCAAACCTCCAGTCATAACAAATCAGAAGAAGATTAGTGAGAGACTGCTAGCCAGTTGGGAAAAGGCAAGAGATATCTCTCTTGGGAGAGGAAAACTTGCAGTTAAGGACAGCTTTGCCAAGCAACTGGACCAGTTATTTGACATAATTACTTGCAAGTGCCCAATTGTTCTCTGTCCTGAGTTTGGATGCGATCATGACTGTAAATCCGAGGCCCACATCTCCTGTGTTTGCAAGCGTGAACTGAAGATTTCTGTGATCGAACTGGCATTTGTCAAAGCACAGAGAGAGAAGACTGGCAGTATAGGGGCTCTCATGATTTCTAGCCAAGATATTCCGGAGTCCAAGAGACAGGAGGCTGCCACAGAGAGACAGAAGAGTTGCCGAGGAAAAGAGACTTGAGAAGGCCCAGGGTGAGGTAAAAAAGGCCGATGATTGGAGTCAAGCTGATTCAGTTTAATGACTTCCCCATGGCTGATCCGAGTGCTGACCAGGAGAATGGTGACTTTGTCCCTAACCCAGAAAATAATGATCCCAAACCTTCCAGGCATAACATTCGAAATAGGAAAGATATCCCGAGCATAGCTCTGGCCAGCATGCGACACCACACTGGTCTCAGAGAAACTGCAGAGATAGCAACAGCTGCCTGGATTGACGGTGGTTTGATAACACCTGATGATGTTCACCTGGTGATAGATCATAACAAAGTAAGGAGAGCTCAGGAGAAACTTGTCAGTAACCTAGAAGAGGAGTTTGATAAGGGGATAAGAGAAAATGGAATCAATTGTTTGTTCTTTGATGGGAGAAGGGATGACACTAAAGTGTTCATGAAAGTTGGAGATTCTGACAAGTTGTTCCCTGCCATGGTGAAGGAGGAACACTACTCCTGCTGCAGTGAACCAGGAGGGAAGTATTTGTGGCATTTCACTCCAGAGAAAGATGACATCAGGAAACCAGCTGAGATAGTGGCAGATAACATTGTGAACTGGCTCAGAGAGAGGAACGTAGACCAGACCCTGCAGGCCATTGGAGGGGACAGCACCAACACGAACACAGGGTGGCAAGGGGGGGTCATACAGTGGATAGAGCGGAAGATTGGGAGGAAGCTGGTCTGGATTGTTTGTGACCTCCACACCAACGAGTTGCCACTCAGACATCTGATCCAGGAGCTGGATGGCAAGACTCTTTCAAACAACAGATGGTCTGGTCCTCTTGGCAAGATGCTGGACTCTGCCACTGAGTTAGAAATAAATCCGAGCTTTGAAAAAATCACAGTTGGCCCTCCACTCGTTGAGCTTGCACATACTGTCGTTGACGACCTGAGTACTGACCAGTACTATGGTTACATGATTTGCAGTGCCATCAAAACTGGGGTCATGCCTGATAGACTTGCTTACCTGCAGATAGGTCCAGTCTCACATTCTAGGTGGCTCACAACGGCTCTCAGGTTCTGCAGAATTTGGGTCGCTCATCATAAACTGAAAGGGAACCAGCTTCACAACCTGAGACTTATTGTCCAATTCATCGTGAGTGTCTACTTGCCAAATTGGTTCAACACCAAGGTCAAGTCATCGTTCTCCGAAGGTCCGAGGCATGTTCTCTTCCAGCTTGAGCTCCTGAGGAGTCAGCCAAGGAAGGTTGTTCAGATTGTGGAGCAGACTGTGAGGAGATCTTCCTGGTATGCTCATCCCGAGGCAGTTCTGCAGACAATGCTCTGCAGTAAGGATGAGGAGGAGAGAAGAGTGGCAGTCAAAAAGATCTTGGATATGAGACTTATGAGAGGATCTGGGCATGACGAATCAGTTGGTGACGATTCCTTCAGGGTCAGGAAGACTCCTGAAGTCAATCTAGGTGCCAAGACCCTCACTGATCTCATAGATCTGGATAACATCCAGGCTGGCAGTGAGCCCCCTCTTACCTGCAGCCTCACCAATGTTCAAGTCAGAGCTTTCCTGGACAACCCCATGCATGTCCCTGCCTGGCCCTCGCACACCCAGAGTATAGAGCGTTGTGTACAGCAAGTGAGCGAGGCCAGCAGTCACGTGTACAGCCAGGAGAGGAGGGAAGGCTACATCCGAGCTCAGGTGGTCAGCAGGGAGGTGATGAGTAGAAACAGAAGCAAGAAAGACATGTTCTCTATGGTGTGCAGCAACACCGGGTCGTAGTATTAAAACCGGTTTTTGTATTTGATGATTTTGTTTTCTAAAGGAATATTAAATTTAATAAATGTGTCAAGATCATTCGTTTCACTATTCTGGATCATTTTCATCCTAATAAATTAACCTGATACATTTACTTTACTTTAAATAAGCTATTTAGTGGTGTTGATAAAAGGGTGGGAATACACCTAGACCCCGACTTACGACGGGGTTAGGGACCCAAATCCAGGTCGTAAGTCCGACATGGTCGTAAGTCCGACATGGATAAAAAAAAAAAAAAAAAAAAAAAAAATTTTTTTTTTTTAATAAAAAATCTACAATGAAATACAGTACAGTAAAAGTAATGAATAATGATGATTGGATACAGTACAGTGAAAGTAATAAATAATAAGGAATGGATACAGTGTGACTGAGCACTTAACCTTTAATGTAGTCAGCTGAATGCACATGGGGCCCCCATAATTTTCTAATTATACATGGAGACTACATTAACTGGAAACGTTTCGGTATAGAAAATGCGTGTCATTTAAAAAAAAAAAAAAATTTTTTTTTTTTTCTTTTTTTTTATCTATATCTGAGGCGGTCGTAAGTCCATGTAGTCGTAAGTCGGGGTCTAGGTGTACTGAATTTTCATAAGATTTCAAGTTAAAATTTACCTAGCAAAAAATGAAAACTTTTCAAATCTGAAGATATCACATGATTCTGCACATAGAACTACATCATTAATACCATGGGCCGATTTTTCAAACTCAAAAAAAAAAATTCGCCTCCGTATGACACACCCTAACAACCCATTCACCGGTGTGAAGAATACCCAACCCCTGACCAGGGCTGCTACAGTAACCACCACTATCTTCAGTATACAACATACAGTAGGCCAAAACTGCAGCAATGACACACATTCCAGAGAATTTGAAACATGGATGGAAATTCTGAGACAGTCTAACATCAAACACTGAGGATGTGTTGTCCTAAGATGTCACCTCTCTGACTGAAGGTAGTAACAAAAACGATTTGACCAAAGTCACATCAATTTATGAGCTCATTGTGCCACACAAGAAACCACTCAAATATTGGTTTTAGGAAGGACGGTATGTCCAGCTGCTGAACTGCCCCAGCAAGGGGTGTGATTTAAACCCCAGTGTGGGCAGACATGGTTAATGCTCGGGAGACATGGAGGGAGCAGCAGTTGTTGGAACACACCATGGTCGAGTTGGAACATTTTCCCAGGAACTCACACGTTATTTACAGTCATGTGGCATTTGTACCATACACACTACAGGAAATCATAAGAGAGACTGGACCAAGAATTAAGTACAGCATTATAATAGAGTATGATTATGTATGGTACTCATGTATTTGTAAGTATACTGTATAGAGTATTTCTTTACTTGACCAATTGTATATTTCTTACTTGAATTGTATTTTTTGTATGTTCTTAAGATTATCCCTATTTTTACATGATTCATGTTTATTTTTGATTAATTGATTGAGTGTGGTAATTACATCCCTAGTGACGCAACAGCTTAGGTAATATGTCGCCAAATAAAAATTAAGACTTATAAGCAGGATGGGAAGGAGAGAGGGGGGATGGGAGGCAGGAAAGGAGTGAGGAATGGGGTGGAAGGGAGTGAGGAGGGGTGGAAAGGAATGAGGGAGGGGGTGGAAGGAAGGGACTGCGATATTGGCACATTCATAAAACTGCTACTGAGGAGTGGAGTGTAACTGTACATTCATAATTTTGTTAATATAGATAAGTGTAAATGGTAAACAAGAGACACCTCCAGATATCCATAAAATAACCTTTCTGCTTTGTCTCACAAATAGTTCCTTTCAGACATCTACTGTTATTTTATTTTATTTTTTTTTATGGGGAATAGCCCACCCGGGCACAGGTCATCGACCCACAATGGGGCCTAGAGGGCGAAAAAATAAGAGATAAAAAATAGAAAAGAAAAAGGTTATATTAATCTACAACACGTAGATGCTGGAAACCAGCTTTTTAAAGTGAGACAGATTGTATGAGTGAGGAAACACAGAAGAAGGCAGAGCTTTTCACAGTTTGGCTGTGTGAGGAAAAAATGATGTACTATAACAGGTTATTCTAGTAAGACCGACATCCACAGTAAAATGGTGGGCACTGCGGGCAACATGTGTGTTACGAGCCCACTGCCTTGCCGGCGGTATACAGGATGCCAAATCCACTGAACATTGCCCATTAAAATACCTGTAAAAGAAAAAAAGTGAAGCAACATTGTGGAGAAGAGAAAGGGAAGAAAGATTATCAACTAAAGGAGGAGAGTTGAATAAGACGAAATACCTTTGATTCCACCCAATCTAACAGATGGACAGAAGAAGAGCCACCACCAGATATAAGGACGAATGAATCCCTTATAT